>JANJYJ010000490.1:0-12223 GCA_033220585.1 Dipteronia sinensis
ACTAGCGATCTCCGTGACCACGCTCGCACAGCCGAAGCCGTGCTCACGCTTACTCTTCGAAAGCATTCGCAAGTCGAAATCCGAGGAAAAACCGCCTCGAAAGAGACCAACAGAGCACTACTAGCCCACCAGACCGAGTGCCCGTGAGGGCACCCGTTTTTAGGGGGCCAAGCGAGAAAGTAGACACAGCGTTGCGCTCCCCAAAGAGGTTAAAACCCAAACCCCAACGAGCTACTAGCGATCTCCGTGACCACGCTCGCACAGCCGAAGCCGTGCTCACGCTTACTCTTCGAAAGCATTCGCAAGTCGAATCCGAGGAAAAACCGCCTCGAAAGAGACCAACAGAGCACTACTAGCCCACCAGACCGAGTGCCCGTGGGCACCCGTTTTTAGGGGGCCAAGCGAGAAAGTAGACACAGCGTTGCCCCCCAAAGAGGTTAAAACCCAAACCCCAACGAGCTACTAGCGATCTCCGTGACCACGCTCGCACAGCCGAAGCCGTGCTCACGCTTACTCTTCGAAAGCATTCGCAAGTCGAATCCGAGGAAAAACCGCCTCGAAAGAGACCAACAGAGCACTACTAGCCCACCAGACCGAGTGCCCGTGAGGGCACCCGTTTTTAGCGGGCCAAGCGAGAAAGTAGACACAGCGTTGCGCTCCCAAAGAGGTTAAAACCCAAACCCCAACGAGCTACTAGCGATCTCCGTGACCACGCTCGCACAGCCGAAGCCGTGCTCACGCTTACTCTTCGAAAGCATTGGCAAGTCAGAATCCGAGGAAAAACCGCCTCGAAAGAGACCAACAGAGCACTACTACCACCAGACCGAGTGCCCGTGAGGACACCGTTTTTTAGGGGGCCAAGCGAGAAAGTAGACACAGCGTTGCGCCCCCCAAAGAGGTTAAAACCCAAACCCCAACGAGCTACTAGCGATCTCCGTGACCACGCTCGCACAGCCGAAGCCGTGCTCACGCTTACTCTTCGAAAGCATTCGCAAGTCGAAATCCGAGGAAAAACCGCCTCGAAAGAGACCAACAGAGCACTACTGCCCACCAGACCGAGTGCCCGTGAGGGCACCCGTTTTTAGGCGGCCAAGCGAGAAAGTAGACACAGCGTTGCGCTCCCCCAAAGAGGTTAAAACCCAAACCCCAACGAGCTACTAGCGATCTCCGTGACCACGCTCGCACAGCCGAAGCCGTGCTCACGCTTACTCTTCGAAAGCATTCGCAAGTCGAATCCGAGGAAAAACCGCCTCGAAAGAGACCAACAGAGCACTACTAGCCCACCAGACCGAGTGCCCGTGAGGCACCCGTTTTTAGGGGGCCAAGCGAGAAAGTAGACACAGCGTTGCGCTCCCCCAAAGAGGTTAAAACCCAAACCCCAACGAGCTACTAGCGATCTCCGTGACCACGCTCGCACAGCCGAAGCCGTGCTCACGCTTACTCTTCGAAAGCATTCGCAAGTCGAAATCCGAGGAAAAACCGCCTCGAAAGAGACCAACAGAGCACTACTAGCCCACCAGACCGAGTGCCCGTGAGGGCACCCGTTTTTAGGCGGCCAAGCGAGAAAGTAGACACAGCGTTGCGCTCCCCCAAAGAGGTTAAAACCCAAACCCCAACGAGCTACTAGCGATCTCCGTGACCACGCTCGCACAGCCGAAGCCGTGCTCACGCTTACTCTTCGAAAGCATTCGCAAGTCGAAATCCGAGGAAAAACCGCCTCGAAAGAGACCAACAAGCACTACTAGCCCACCAGACCGAGTGCCCGTGAGGGCACCCGTTTTTAGGGGCCAAGCGAGAAAGTAGACACAGCGTTGCTCCCCCAAAGAGGTTAAAACCCAAACCCCAACGAGCTACTAGCGATCTCCGTGACCACGCTCGCACAGCCGAAGCCGTGCTCACGCTTACTCTTCGAAAGCATTCGCAAGTCAGAATCCGAGGAAAAACCGCCTCGAAAGAGACCAACAGAGCACTACTAGCCCACCAGACCGAGTGCCCGTGAGGACACCCGTTTTTAGGGGGCCAAGCGAGAAAGTAGACACAGCGTTGCGCCCCCAAAGAGGTTAAAACCCAAACCCCAACGAGCTACTAGCGATCTCCGTGACCACGCTCGCACAGCCGAAGCCGTGCTCACGCTTACTCTTCGAAAGCATTCGCAAGTCGAAATCCGAGGAAAAACCGCCTCGAAAGAGACCAACAGAGCACTACTAGCCCACCAGACCGAGTGCCCGTGAGGACACCCATTTTTAGGGGCCAAGCGAGAAAGTAGACACAGCGTTGCGCTCCCCCAAAGAGGTTAAAACCCAAACCCCAACGAGCTACTAGCGATCTCCGTGACCACGCTCGCACAGCCGAAGCCGTGCTCACGCTTACTCTTCGAAAGCATTCGCAAGTCGAAATCCGAGGAAAAACCGCCTCGAAAGAGACCAACAGAGCACTACTAGCCCACCAGACCGAGTGCCCGTGAGGGCACCCGTTATTAGGCGGCCAAGCGAGAAAGTAGACACAGCGTTGCGCTCCCCCAAAGAGGTTAAAACCCAAACCCCAACGAGCTACTAGCGATCTCCGTGACCACGCTCGCACAGCCGAAGCCGTGCTCACGCTTACTCTTCGAAAGCATTCGCAAGTCGAAATCCGAGGAAAAACCGCCTCGAAAGAGACCAACAGAGCACTACTAGCCCACCAGACCGAGTGCCCGTGAGGGCACCCGTTTTTCGGGGGCCAAGCGAGAAAGTAGACACAGCGTTGCTCCCCCAAAGAGGTTAAAACCCAAACCCCAACGAGCTACTAGCGATCTCCGTGACCACGCTCGCACAGCCGAAGCCGTGCTCACGCTTACTCTTCGAAAGCATTGGCAAGTCAGAATCCGAGGAAAAACCGCCTCGAAAGAGACCAACAGAGCACTACTAGCCCACCAGACCGAGTGCCCGTGAGGACACCCGTTTTTTAGGGGGCCAAGCGAGAAAGTAGACACAGCGTTGCGCTCCCCCAAAGAGGTTAAAACCCAAACCCCAACGAGCTACTAGCGATCTCCGTGACCACGCTCGCACAGCCGAAGCCGTGCTCACGCTTACTCTTCGAAAGCATTGCAGTCAATCGAAAAAACCGCTCGAAAGAGCAAGCAAACCAGACACGAGAGAGCCAACAGAGCACGCTAGACCAACAGAGCACTACTAGACCAGACCGTGCCCGTGAGGACACCGTTTTTAGGGGCCAAGCGAGAAAGTAGACACAGCGTTGCGCTCCCCCAAAGAGGTTAAAACCCAAACCCCAACGAGCTACTAGCGATCTCCGTGACCACGCTCGCACAGCCGAAGCCGTGCTCACGCTTACTTCGAAAGCATTCGCAAGTCGAAATCCGAGGAAAAACCGCCTCGAAAGAGACCAACAGAGCACTACTAGCCCACCAGACCGAGTGCCCGTGAGGGCACCGTTTTTAGGGGGCCAAGCGAGAAAGTAGACACAGCGTTGCGCTCCCCCAAAGAGGTTAAAACCCAAACCCCAACGAGCTACTAGCGATCTCCGTGACCACGCTCGCACAGCCGAAGCCGTGCTCACGCTTACTCTTCGAAAGCATTCGCAAGTCGAATCCGAGGAAAAACCGCCTCGAAAGAGACCAACAGAGCACTACTAGCCCACCAGACCGAGTGCCCGTGAGGACACCCGTTTTTTAGGGGGCCAAGCGAGAAAGTAGACACAGCGTTGCGCTCCCCCAAAGAGGTTAAAACCCAAACCCCAACGAGCTACTAGCGATCTCCGTGACCACGCTCGCACAGCCGAAGCCGTGCTCACGCTTACTCTTCGAAAGCATTCGCAAGTCGAAATCCGAGGAAAAACCGCCTCGAAAGAGACCAACAGAGCACTACTAGCCCACCAGACCGAGTGCCCGTGAGGGCACCGTTATTTAGGCGGCCAAGCGAGAAAGTAGACACAGCGTTGCGCTTCCCAAAGAGGTTAAAACCCAAACCCCAACGAGCTACTAGCGATCTCCGTGACCACGCTCGCACAGCCGAAGCCTGTGCTCACGCTTACTCTTCGAAAGCATTGGCAAGTCAGAATCCGAGGAAAAACCGCCCTCGAAAGAGACCAACAGAGCACTACTAGACCACCAGACCGGGTGCCCGTGAGGACACCTGTTTTTTTAGGGGGGCCAAGCGAGAAAGTAGACACAGCGTTGCGCTCCCCCAAAGAGGTTAAAACCCAAACCCCAACGAGCTACTAGCGATCTCCGTGACCACGCTCGCACAGCCGAAGCCGTGCTCACGCTTACTCTTCGAAAGCATTCGCAAGTCAGAATCCGAGGAAAAACCGCATCGAAAGAGACCAACAGAGCACTACTAGCCCACCAGACCGAGTGCCCGTGAGGACACCCGTTTTTTAGGGGGCCAAGCGAGAAAGTAGACACAGCGTTGCGCTCCCCCCAAAGAGGTTAAAACCCAAATCCCCAACGAGCTACTAGCGATCTCAGTGACCACGCTCGCACAGCCGAAGCCGTGCTCACGCTTACTCTTCGAAAGCATTGGCAAGTCAGAATCCGAGGAAAAAACCGCCTCGAAAGAGACCAACAGAGCACTACTAGACCACCAGACCGGGTGCCCGTGAGGACACCTTTTTTTTAGGGGGCCCCAAGCGAGAAAGTAGACACAGCGTTGCGCTCCCCCAAAGAGGTTAAAACCCAAACCCCAATCGAGCTACTAGCGATCTCCGTGACCACGCTCGCACAGCCGAAGCCGTGCTCACGCTTACTCTTCGAAAGCATTCGCAAGTCAGAATCCGAGGAAAAACCGCCTCGAAAGAGACCAACAGAGCACTACTAGCCCACCAGACCGAGTGCCCGTGAGGACACCCGTTTTTTAGGGGGCCAAGCGAGAAAGTAGACACAGCGTTGCGCTCCCCCAAGAGGTTAAAACCCAAACCCCAAAGAGCTACTAGCGATCTCCGTGACCACGCTCGCACAGCCGAAGCCGTGCTCACGCTTACTCTTCGAAAGCATTCGCAAGTCGAAATCCGAGGGAAAAACCGCCTCGAAAGAGACCAACAGAGCACTACTGCCCACCAGACCGAGTGCCCGTGAGGGCACCCGTTTTAGGCGGCCAAGCGAGAAAGTAGACACATGAGTTGCGTACAAACGAGGACAAACGAACCACAACCCAACGATTACGAGACCGACAGGCATGCGGAAACATCAAGCCAGACCACACCAGAACCGCATCACGTGAAGAAATACTGGGGACATAATTCCGATAGCCAAAACCGTAAATCCGAGGACAACGAGGCACTACCCTTAAAGGCTGTCACAAATTCCGAGGTAACCCTTACGGCCAAGTGAGAAAGTAGACACAGCGTTGCGCTCCCCCAAAGAGGTTAAAACCCAAACCCCAACGAGCTACTAGCGATCTCCGTGACCACGCTCGCACAGCCGAAGCCGTGCTCACGCTTACTCTTCGAAAGCATTGGCAAGTCAGAATCCGAGGAAAAACCGCCTCGAAAGAGACCAACAGAGCACTACTAGCCCACCAGACCGGTGCCCGTGAGGACACCTGTTTTTTTTAGGGGGGCCAAGCGGAGAAAGTAGACACAGCGTTGCGCTCCTCCCCAAGGAGGTTAAAACCCAAACCCCAACGAGCTACTAGCGATCTCGTGACCACGCTCGCACAGCCGAAGCCGTTGCTTACGCTTACTCTTCGAAAGCATTGGCCAGTCAGAATCCAAGAAAAAACAGGCTCGAAAGAGACCAACAGAGCACAAACTAGCCCACCAGACCGAGTGCCCGTGAGGACACCCATTTTTTTCGGGGGCCAAGCGAGAAGTATACACAGGTTGCACTCCCCCAAAGAGGTTTAAAACCAAAACCCCCAACGACTCGCTACTAGCAATCTCCGCGGACCACGCTCGCACAACCGAAGCCGTGACTCACGCTTACTCTCTCGAAGCATTCGCAAGTCAAAATCCAAGGAAAAAACCGCCTCGAAAGAAAACCAACACAGCAATACTTACCCACCAGACCGAGTGCCCCATGAGGGCACCCGTTGATATCTCGGAGCGACGTGCCAAGCTGGAGAAAGTAGACACAGCGTTGCGCTCCCCCAAAGAGGTTAAAAACCCAAACCCCAACGAGCTACTAGCGATCTCCGTGACCACGCTCGCACAGCCGAAGCCGGCTCACGCTTACTCTTCGAAAGCATTGGCAAGTCAGAATCCGAGGAAAAACCGCCTCGAAAGAGACCAACAGAGCACTACTAGCCCACCAGACCGGCGTGCCCGTGAGGACACCTGTTTGTTAGGGGGCCAAGCGAGAAAGTAGACACAGCGTTGCGCTCCCCAAAGAGGTTAAAACCCAAACCCCAACGAGCTACTAGCGATCTCCAGTGACCACGCTCGCACAGCCGAAGCCGTGCTCACGCTTACTCTTCGAAAGCATTCGCAAGTCAGAATCCGAGGAAAAACCGCCTCGAAAGAGACAACAGAGCACTACTAGCCCACCAGACCGACTGTGCCCGTGAGGACACCCGTTTTTAGGGGGCCAAGCGAGAAAGTAGACACAGCGTTGCACCTCCCCCAAAGAGGTTAAAACCCAAACCCCAACGAGCTACTAGCGATCTCCGTGACCACGCTCGCACAGCCGAAGCCGTGCACGCTTACTCTTCGAAAGCATTCGCAAGTCAAATCCAAGGAAAAACCGCCTCGAAAGAGACCAACAAAGCATACTAGCCCACCAGACCGAGTGCCCGTGAGGGCACCCGTTATTTAGGGTGCCAAGCGAGAAAGTAGACACAGCGTTGCGCTCCCCCAAAGAGGTTAAAACCCAAACCCCAACGAGCTACTAGCGATCTCCGTGACCACGCTCGCACAGCCGAAGCCGTGCTCACGCTTACTCTTCGAAAGCATTGGCAGTCAGAATCCGAGAAAAAACCGCCTCGAAAGAGACCAACAAAGCACTACTAGCCCACCAGACCGAGTGCCCGTGAGGACACCCGTTTTTAGGGGGCCAAGCGAGAAAGTAGACACAGCGTTGCGCTCCCCCAAAGAGGTTAAAACCCAAACCCCAACGAGCTACTAGCGATCTCCTGACCACGCTCACACAGCCGAAGCCGTGCTCACGCTTACTCTTCGAAAGCATTCGCAGTCGAATCCGAAGGAAAAACCGCCTCAAAAGAGACCAACAGAGCACCTACTAGCCCACCAGACCGAGTGACCGTGAGGACACCCATTTTTAGGGGGCCAATGCGAGAAAGTAGACACAGCGTTGCCCTCCCCCAAAGAGGTTAAAACCCAAACCCCAACGAGCTACTAGCAATCTCCGCGACCACGCTCGCACAACCGAAGCCGTGCTCACGCTTACTCTTCGAAAGCATTCGCAAGTCAAAATCCAAGGAAAAACCGCCTCGAAAGAAACAACAAAGCACTACTACCCACCAGACCAGAGTGCCCATGAGGGCACCCGTTAATATCTCGGAGCGACGTGCCAAGCGAGAAAGTAGACACAGCGTTGCGCTCCCCCAAAGAGGTTAAAACCCAAACCCCAACGAGCTACTAGCGATCTCCGTGACCACGCTCGCACAGCCGAAGCCGTGCTACGCTTACTCTTCGAAAGCATTGGCAGTCAGAAATCCGAGAAAAAACCGCCTCGAAAGAAGACCAACAAAGCACTACTAGCCCACCAGACCGAGTGCCCGTGAGGACACCCATTTTTTAGGGGGCCAAGCGAGAAAGTAGACACAGCGTTGCGCTCCCCCAAAGAGGTTAAAACCCAAACCCCAACGAGCTACTAGCGATCTCCATGACCACGCTCACACAGCCGAAGCCGTGCTCACGCTTACTCTTCGAAAGCATTCGCAAGTCGAAATCCGAGGAAAAACCGCCTCGAAAGAGACCAACAGAGCACCTACTAGACCACCAGACCGAGTGCCCGTGAGGACACCCGTTTTTAGGGGGCCAAGCGAGAAAGTAGACACAGCGTTGCCCTCCCCCAAAGAGGTTAAAACCCAAACCCCAACGAGCTACTAGCAATCTCCGCGACCACGCTCGCACAGCCGAAGCCGTGCTCACGCTACTCTTCGAAAGCATTCGCAAGTCAAATCCAAGGAAAAACCGCCTCGAAAGAAACCAACAAAGCACTACTAACCCACCAGACCGAAGTGCCCATGAGGGCACCCGTTAATATCTCGGAGCGACGTGCCAAGCGAGAAAGTAGACACAGCGTTGCGCTCCCCCAAAGAGGTTAAAACCCAAACCCCAAGAGCTACTAGCGATCTCCGTGACCACGCTCGCACAGCCGAAGCCGTGCTCACGCTTACTCTTCGAAAGCATTGGCCAGTCAGAATCCGAAGAAAAAACCGCCTCGAAAGAGACCAACAAAGCACTACTAGCCCACCAGACCGAGTGCCGTGAGGACACCCGTTTTTAGGGGGCCCAAGCGAGAAAGTAGACACAGCGTTGCGCTCCCCCAAAGAGGTTAAACCCAAACCCCAACGAGCTACTAGCGATCTCCATGACCACGCTCACACAGCCGAAGCCGTGCTCACGCTTACTCTTCGAAAGCATTCGCAAGTCGAAATCCGAGGAAAACCGCCTCAAAAGAGACCAACAGAGCACCTACTAGCCCACCAGACCGAGTGACCGTGAGGCCACCAGTTTTAGGGGGCCAAGCGAGAAGTAGACACATCGTTGCCCCCCCCAAAGAGGTTAAAACCCAAAACCCCAACGAGCTATAGCAATCTCCGCGACCACGCTCGCACAGCCGAAGCCGTGCTCACGCTTACTCTTCGGAAGCATTCGCAAGTCACAAATCCAAGGAAAAACCGCCTCGAAAGAAAACACCAAAGCACTACTCACCCACCAGACCAGTGCCCATGAGGGCACCCGTTATATCTCGGAGCGACGTGCCAAGCGAGAAAGTAGACACAGCGTGCGCTCCCCAAAGAGGTTAAAACCCAAACCCAACGAGCTACTAGCGATCTCCGTGACCACGCTCGCACCAGCCGAGCCGTGCTTACGCTTACCTCTTCGAAAGCATTGGCCAGTCAGAATCCAAGAAAAAACCCGCCTCGAAAGAGACCAAACAGAGCACTACTAGCCCACAGACCGAGTGCCCGTGAGGGACACCCATTTTTAGGGGGCCAAGCGAGAAAGTATACACAGCGTTGCACTCCCCCAAAGAGGTTAAAACCCAAACCCCAACGAGCTACTAGCAATCTCCGCGACCACGCTCGCACAACCGAAGCCGTGCTCACGCTTACTCTTCGAAAGCATTCGCAAGTCAAAATCCAAGGAAAAACCGCCTCGAAAGAAACCAACAAAGCACTACTAACCACCAGACAGAGTGCCCATGAGGGCACCCGTTAATATCTCGGAGCGACGTGCCAAGCGAGAAAGTAGACACAGCGTTGCGCTCCCCCAAAGAGGTTAAAACCCAAACCCCAACGAGCTACTAGCGATCTCCGTGACCACGCTCGCACAAGCCGAAGCCGTGCTTACGCTTACTCTTCGAAAGCATTGGCCAGTCAGAATCCAAGAAAAAACCGCCTCGAAAGAGACCAACAAGAGCACTACTAGCCCACCAGACCGAGTGCCCGTGAGGACACCCATTTTTAGGGGGCCAAGCGAGAAAGTAGACACAGCGTTGCGCTCCCCCAAAGAGGTTTAAAACCCAAACCCCAACGAGCTACTAGCGATTCTCCATGACCCACGCTCACACAGCCGAAGCCGTGCTCACGCTTACTCTTCGAAAGCATTCGCAAGTCGAAATCCGAGGAAAAAACCGCCTCAAAAGAGACCAACAGAGCACCTACTAGCCCACCAGACCGAGGTGCCCGTGAGGACACCCGTTTTTAGGGGGCCAAGCGAGAAAGTAGACACAGCGTTGCCCTCCCCCAAAGAGGTTAAAACCCAAACCCCAACGAGCTACTAGCAATCTCCGCGACCACGCTCGCACAGCCGAAGCCGTGCTCACGCTTACTCTTCGAAAGCATTCGCAAGTCAAAATCCAAGGAAAAACCGCCCTCGAAAGAAAACAACAAAGCACTACTAACCCACCAGACCAAGTGCCCATGAGGGCACCCGTTAATATCTCGGAGCGACGTGCCAAGCGAGAAAGTAGACACAGCGTTGCGCTCCCCAAAGAGGTTTAAAACCCAAACCCCAACGAGCTACTAGCGATCTCCGTGACCACGCTCGCACAGCCGAAGCCGTGCTTACGCTTACTCTTCGAAAGCATTGGCCAGTCAGAATCCAAGAAAAAACCGCCTCGAAAGAGACCAACAGAGCACTACTAGCCCACCAGACCGAGTGCCCGTGAGGACACCCATTTTTAGGGGGCCAAGCGAGAAAGTATACACAGCGTTGCACTCCCCCAAAGAGGTTAAAACCCAAACCCCAACGAGCTACTAGCAATCTCCGCGACCACGCTCGCACAACCGAAGCCGTGCTCACGCTTACTCTTCGAAAGCATTCGCAAGTCAAAATCCAAGGAAAAACCGCCTCGAAAGAAACCAACAAAGCAATACTTACCCACCAGACCGAGTGCCCATGAGGGCACCCGTTAATATCTCGGAGCGACGTGCCAAGCGAGAAAGTAGACACAGCGTTGCGCTCCCCCAAAGAGGTTAAAACCCAAACCCCAACGAGCTACTAGCGATCTCCGTGACCACGCTCGCACAGCCGAAGCCGTGCTCACGCTTACTCTTCGAAAGCATTGGCCAGTCAGAATCCAAGAAAAACCGCCTCGAAAGAGACCAACAAAGCACTACTAGCCCACCAGACCGAGTGCCCGTGAGGACACCCGTTTTTTAGGGGGCCAAGCGAGAAAGTAGACACAGCGTTGCGCTCCCCCAAAGAGGTTAAAACCCAAACCCCAACGAGCTACTAGCGATCTCCATGACCACGCTCACACAGCCGAAGCCGTGCTCACGCTTACTCTTCGAAAGCATTCGCAAGTCGAAATCCGAGGAAAAACCGCCTCAAAAGAGACCAACAGAGCACCTACTAGCCCACCAGACCGAGTGCCCGTGAGGACACCCGTTTTTAGGGGGCCAAGCGAGAGAGTAGACACAGCGTTGCGCCTCCCCCAAAGAGGTTAAAACCCAAACCCCAACGAGCTACTAGCGATCTCCGTGACCACGCTCACACAGCCGAAGCCGTGCTCACGCTTACTCTTCGAAAGCATTCGCAAGTCGAAATCGAGGAAAAACCGCCTCGAAAGAGACCAACAAAGCACTACTAGCCCACCAGACCGAGTGCCCGTGAGGGCACCAATTAATATCTCGGAGCGTCGTGCCAAGCAAGAAAGTAGACACAGCGTTTGCGCTCCCCAAAGAGGTTACAACCCAAACCCCAACGAGCTACTAGCGATCTCCGTGACCACGCCGCACAGACAGAAGCCGTGCTCACGCTTACTCTTCGAAAGCATTGGCAAGTCAAAATCCGAGGAAAAACCGCCTCCAAAGAGCACCACCAACAGCACTAGCTAGCCCACCAGACGAGTGCCCGGGAGGGCACCGGTTAATATCTCGAAAGGCGTGCCAAGTGAGAGAGTAGACACAACGTTGCACCTCCCCCAAAAGGTTAAAACCCAAACCCCAACAAGCTACTAGCGATCTCCGTGACCACGCTCGCACAGCCGAAGCCACGCTCCACTTACTCTTCAAAAGCATTGGCAAGTCGAAATCCGAGGAAAAACCGTCTCAAAAGAGCACAACAAAGCACTACTAGCTCACCAGACCGAGTGCTCGTGAGGGCAACCGTTAAATATCGCAAAGGAACGTGTGTTTGGGGGCGACCCATAGGGAAGTTTACTCCAATCCCATACGAAGCTTTTTCAGACTACAATTTGAGGCACAGTGGGAAAGTTTACTCCAATCCCTTAATTCGTTCTGCAGACTACAATTCGAAGGCACAGGGGAAAGTTTACGCCAATCCCCAATGGCGATCCGTCAATTACTGCAATCAGAGGCACAATATCGTCAAGGGTCACTTTTTTAGATAGCCAACCGTACGGCCTAAGCCGAATGCCTATGCCATGCACCCATCCACCATGAAAATGGGTGGGGGGGAGGTATTTGCATAGGCTCTTATCAATCCCAACTCTCATCCGACTCCTCCCCCCTAAAGAGGTTTTAAAGCAAATGGAGAGAGCCTGGAGGAAACACACTTATGTTGAGCGGACACCCATAAAAACGTCTATTTTTAAAAATTTAAACATTTAACAACAAAAAAACTAAAAAGATGT
>JANJYJ010000867.1:0-102096 GCA_033220585.1 Dipteronia sinensis
CAAACCAAACATCACCTTAGACTTTAATTAATTATGATTTATACAATTGAAACTTCCTAAATTTAAATGTAAAATCTCATAACACATAAAATTTATTAAATAAAACTCAATTTTCATACCATCTTAATTAGGGATGGCAATGGGGCGGGTGGCCTTCCTCGCACCCCACCCCATTTATTTTTTCAAAACCCATCCCCTCATAAAACCCCACCATGGATAGAGCGGGTTGGGGCAGGGCGGGGTACAACGGGGAACGCTTTCCCCATCCCCACCTATTAACCCCATTTATAATTTTTTATTATTAAAATAACAAATATATAACCATTGATTATGATATAAAATATAAAGTAATTAAAAATTCCAAGAAACTATTAAAAAAACATGTCATAAAATTTAATCATTCTCAAACATAAACATTAGAGACTTAGAGTTACAGTTAGCGGCTATGGTTTTTTTTAATAGTATTTTATTTTGTCACTTTATATTAAATACCGGTGAAGATATGTAAAGTTAGGGTTAATGTATTTATATATTTCTTTTTTTAGATATATTTATTTTATTTGAAACTACGTAGTTTAACTAAGTATTATTTTAGGTGGGGCGGGGTGGGGAGTATAAAACCCATCCCCGCCCCATCTCCACCAAATTGAAACCCATCCCCACCCTAAAAGTGCGGGTCCCCGGGGAATTTTGCCATCCCTAATCTTAATTATGTATAGTTATAATTTAGAGATTTTAAGCAAAATTTCCCTTTTCATGTAGTGAAATTGCAAAATTACCTCAGTCCTTTTAGTCAAAACAATAAGAAGCAGGGGCAAAATAATTATTTCAAACGAATTTGTTAAGTTTAACTGTTAACTTTTGGTCGAAGGGACCATTTTGATACATTTCTGAAAAGCTGAGGACCTAAGAAGCTAATATGTCAAACTCAAGTAAAAAAGTAATTTTGTCTAAAAACGTAGGGACCAAAATGAAAATCCCCCAAATTTATTTAATAAAACTCAATTTTCTTACTGTTTTTAAGAGTCATGTTATTGACAATCCACTAAATATCTTTCTACATTCCATTTTAATTTTTTATATGACAAAATTACTAAAAAAGAAAAAATGTTCTAAATACACTACAAAACAATTAAACTAGACTCCAACATTACTTGTTTTTTTTATATGAAACCTAAAACACTTTTTTAAATATCAATAAGTTTTATTTGATTTCTAAGCAATGAATATGATTTACAATAAAAAACAAACAAATTTTATTTAAAGTGTTGATTTTTGTAGATTTTTTTTGCATAAACCAACAATACGAAATAAAAAATTATAGAATTTTTTTAATTAAACTCTTAATTTGTTTTTCAAAAAAAGTGAAAAAGCAATTTTTTTTAAAAAAAAAACTTGACAATTTCAGTTTGTAATAAAAAAAAAAATCGAATTTTGAAATAAAATAGTTTTTTTTCTAAAAATAAAGGTTTTTATGATGGACTGTTTTCAAAAGAGTGTCAAAAGATAAAAGAATAATTATGGAACAAAATGAAGTGTCTTTAGAATTTTTTAAAATAATTTGTTAGAATAAAGTGCATTTATAAAAGGAGTGTAAAAAAAAATGGATTGTAAGGAGAAAATCTCCCATTTTAGTTATGTATGGTTATAATTTAGGGATTTTAGCCAAAATTACCTTTCTATGGAGTGAAATTGCAAAATTACCTCATTCATGATAATCATAGCAAAATTTATCCAAACTTTCCAAAATACCTCTATTAAACACATAACTATACCAATGTCTTGAGCACATTCTTCCTTATCTTTCTCAGTTGGGTTCATAAAAAGATTGAATAAGTCCATAGTTAACAAAAACTTAATTTTAAAGACAAAAAAATATGATATTATAAGAATTCACATATGCTAATAATTGAATTATATTTGACCCAATTTTCTTCTAATTTAAAGTAATTGGGTTATCTTTGAAAGCTTCTGTTTGGCCTAAAGGCCATAAACCGATGCAAGTTATGCATAGCTTCGGGGTGAACTATATAAATGGTATCGATTCAGTGTGAACTGGTCCAAGTTGAGCATCGGTTCGAAGTGAATCGATGTAAATTGGCAACAGTTCCGCCGGAACCGATGCACAACTTGCATCAGTTTGGGTGGAACCTATGCATAATTCGCATCAGTTCGGCTCGAAGTATTAATTATTTTTTTTAATAAAAGGAGTTAAAAAGTATTGAAAAATATTTATAAGTAAATAAATTCATAATTAGGTTTGGTATAACAAATGCACATATTATGTAATTTTTTTTTTTGAAAACTGCTATATGATATTAATAGAAAAATTTTGCTATATCAGGTGATACAATCTGAAAATGACCAACAAAAGAAACAGGGCTGCAGATGATGAACACATAAAGTCCCAACAAACGCCACCCAAAAGCAACTGCTAACAATCGTAAAAAAGAACCAACAAAAATATAAACTCTCACAGACCCCATTCAAGCCTCTCCACTTGAATACCAGACCCCGCTTTTGCCAAACTATCAGCAAGAGAATTGGAACATCTTGGAGTATATTCGACTGATACCGAGTTCATCGACTTGAGAAATTGTCTAATATCATACACCAAACTAACAAAACGTAAGTGCCCAACACCCTCACCATTGATCCATGAAACCACATATTATGTAATTAAAATTAGGGTAGTGTTAACCTGTGCCTTAGGGCACAGGTTAACAACTAAATAAATACCTAAAATGAAAAATATTTATTACACGGATACATTTATTACATGGATTAAATGAAAAAGTATAATAAATACTTACCTCATATAGTTGTTAACCTGTACCTAAGGGCACATGTTAATACTACCCTTAAAATTCAGTAGGGGATTTGGCAATTGTGCTTCAATTATGAGATGTTGACATGTTGTATGCAACATACTAAATAAAGGCATGCAATAAGAAGAAGAAAAACAAACAACTAAGATCAGTTATAAAAATGGCAGGCAAAGGCATAGCACAAAGATGGAGAGAGCTGAGTGGCGAGAACAACTGGGAGGGTCTCTTAGATCCTCTCGACATTGATCTCCGCCGCTACATTATTCACTACGGTGAAAGGACTGAAGCTGTTGCCAATGCTTACAACGGTGAGAAGGTGTCAAATATGTGCAGATTCTCTCGATATCCGCCAAACAATTTCTTCTCCAAGGTTGGTCTGCAAATTGGCAATCCTTTCAAGTACACCGTGACCAGCTTTTTTTATGCAAGATCCGAAATCAAATTGGGCAACTGGTTGATTGCTGGGGAATCCTCCTGGATGGGGTACGTGGCAGTGGCAACTGATGAATGAAAGGCTGTCTTAGGAAGGAGGGATATTTTGATTTGTTGGAGAGGAACCGCGACTGTCTTGGAGAAAATAAATGATGTTGTGGCTTTACCTGACTCAGTTTCAGATATATTTGGAGATAATTCTTATCAAGATGCTAAGGTGCATATGGGATTTCATTCCATTTACACTGCAAAAAGCCCTTCCTCCGGTGCAAGAAGTCCTTCCTCTGAATATAACAAAACCAGCGCTAGAGAGCAGGTGAATCTTAATTGATTGTTAACAAGGGCATAACCCGTAACTTATTTTAGGTTGGGCTACACTATCATTTTTCTTTATTCAAAAAACCTTTGCTTATTATGGGAAAATATCTGATTTTGTTTTTAAATAAATGAAGTTAAGTATAAAGAACTTGAAGTGTACCAATAAAGATTACAAAGGGTCCAAATTGAAAGAAACCCAAACCAATCTCAAAAGAGTTAAAGAAAACTCTCGATAAACAAAAAGTAATTGAAAATATGCCACTACTATTAATATATAGAAGTTTTTATTTGATTATTTTATATTTTGGCCTCTTTTTAAAAATAGCCATATAAATATAGAAATTCTAAATTTATAGAATTCAAAAAGTTTTATTTTTTTTTCTTTTTTTGGACAAAAATGCCTTTGATGGAGATTAAGGGCATTGTTGTCCACTTTCCACTTTTTTATATCTATTTTTAATATTGTATTATTGATGATGTATGCAGATTCTAAGCGAGGTTAGGAAACTGGTGGACAAATACAAGGACGAGGAAATCAGCATCACAGTATCGGGGCATAGCCTGGGTGCTGCACTTGCTACGATGACCGGAGTAGACATAGCATCCAATGGATATAACAAACCCAGTACTAATAATATGGAAGGCAAAGCATGTCCAGTCACAGTCAAGGCATTTGCTAGTCCTCGTGTCAGAAACAAGGGCTTTAAGAACGCAGTCTCTCAAATCAAGGATCTGCATGTCTTGCGCATCAGAAATGCAACAGATGTTGTTACTACTCTTCCACCGGATTTTCTTTCTTATGTTGATGTGGGCCAACAGTTGGTTATCGACACCACTAAATCCCACTACTTGCTGCACCCCTGTGTCAATCCACATGACCTAGAAATTTACCTGCATGGAGTGGCTGGTACAAAAGGGCTTTTCGGAGGATTCGAACTGGTAATCGACCGATGCAGATCTCTTGTCAACAAATATCTAAATGCTTTAGACCCGAAACATACTCCAAATGTACCAGAGCAATGGTGGATCAGGAAGAACAAGGATATGGTTCAACGGGACGATGGCTCTTGGGAACTTGATGATTATGTGCCACTTCCACCACCACCACCTAGTACTGTCGACAGCCTGATACCGCTCTGATCAAGAATCATATAATATTATTGAATAAGGCTGTCACTAAGCTGACAATATGATGCCACTGAATAAGTTCCCTCTGATGATCTGCTACTTCAGTTGAGGGATCAGCTTGAAGTTTCCTTGCTGATTTTTAAGACTTTGTACTTTGCTTCAATGTTACTTGTTTGTTATAATCGGGAACTAGCTAGGTCACTGGACTTATGCTTCTTTGACCTAATTAGTCCACTTTCTTGAATCGTAAGGTTTGTCTAGTACTATACATTGTATTAAAAAATGTGTGTTCTAGTTTTCTATATGTTTGTATAGTGCTTCCTCACTATAATAAATGTAGAACTTGAGAACACTGAATCGATGTTTGAGTTCTGTGTATTAGAGGATGATCATGTAGCAGCCACCGTACCACTGATGTTAGTCAAAATGCACCATGTAAAAAATGCAAATGTTTGATAGAAAAGTAATAGTGTTTGATCAAATTCTTGAGTAATAGAAAATGATCAAGAAATCTATCCAACTCATCAAGCTCTAACAATATTAATGCCGGTTATAACAAATTATCTATTGAGAGATCAATTGATTAAATTAACCTGCATTAAAAGCGTGAATATACTGACAAGGTATTTATAAAAGCTCTTATATTCCCAAAACTAACTCTTAACATATTTCCTAAATTCTAGGAGATAATTAGCCAAACATTAACATTCTTTCTAAAAAGATTGTCAAGTCAGCTTTTCTGTTAATTGCTGCAACTAACCACCTAATCAAGATTCACCGTTGATTACATCATGATCAAATGTCAACACTTAGAGGTGTCTTAGCTTGAGTCGGTGAAGGCCCTAACCAAGTGCATTGGGCACAACAGCCATGAGCTCAAATTTTTTAGTGAAAAACTTAATATTATATTGTAATATATTGAAGTCTAGAGTTCAATGACAAATTGGCCCAATATCATGGGAGTCCAAGTTTTATAATGTTTTAAAAAGAAAATTATGAGTACATGCAAACAAAGAGGTCTCTTTAAAGTTTCGCCCAGAATTTCTAAAAAGTCAGCGCGGGCTATGCTTGAGCTTGCATCTAATCATGCATTTGCTTTGCTTGAGCTTGCATCTTCTGCTTTCTAGATTGAGCTACCTTAGTGTTGGGTGTGCAACCAAAGTCCCACATTGGTTAGATATGGGGATGATCTTGGGTATATAAGTATGGAAACAACCTAGCTCCATTGGTGTGAGGCCTTTTGGAAAGTGTCCCAAGAGTAAATCCGTGTGGCTTAGGCTCAAAACGGACAAAATCATACCAATGTGGAGAGTGTGGGTTCCGTATTATTTAAAATAATTTGATGATTTGAAAAAAAAAATGCATTTTGGGGTATGGAAAATGGGGACCCACCGCCGTATATATTATCTAATTTGTTCAAGTACCATTTTGTTGGAGAACTCAAGAGAATGGACAAAGTTTATAATTGATGTACATTTCAGAATCTATTTACTTATTGTTTATTTAATCTTTGATTTTATTTTTTATTTTTTACTTTAAGATATTCTACTTATGTTCCAACTTCCAAGATTATCCATGAGGCAGCATGTTAGAGTACTCAATTTTCCGTTGGTAAAGTGAAGTCAACCTTTAATTACCATAAAGTGCATGATTTTTAGGGACCAAAGGAACATGATTAATTTCTTTGTATAGAAAAAACCTCATTCAGCCTCTGCCTGACACAATGGTTCTCTATCATTTTAACACAAGAATCTTGATGAAATCTATTGATTTTAAACCTAACAGCTTTTAGAAGATTGATCATATATGAAGCCTGTTACTCTTGAACCTTAATCCGGACCTTAATAAGCTTGACGTGTGATCTACATTGGAGACACACTTCAGCTCCGGTACAATAGCACACGGGGTACGTAGCTTTGGTTCTCATTTTGGGCGTATTTTTGTATATAAGTGTTTGTTGAGCCTTGTGTAGGTACATATTTCATACAACAGGTGTTTTGGGCTTAAAAGATTAGTTGGGAAGCAAAATGAGCAAAAAAGAGAATATATTGGAAGTATTCAGAGTTGTCACGGCTTCGCCGTCTACCCAAACCGTGACGTGATTGATGGTCAACCGCAGAAATTTCCGTAGTGAATCCTTCATTGAGCTAGAACGCGACATAGAGACCGCGGCATAGGTTAACTCTATTTTCCAAAGGTTAGTGGGCTGAAATTGGAAAATGCCCATACAGAAAACCTAAATTTCGGGATCCATATCTCCCTCTTAATATTGAATTGGATTTCGTACCACCTATTTTTAGAAAGCCATAGAAGTCTACTTTCCAGCGGTTTTTACGGATCGCAATTCCGGGCTTTCTAGAAGGAGTTATGATCGTTTCCGTAACGGTGCGCGAGGCTGGAAACCAGACCGCGGCAGAGGCTTTGCGCAGAACACCCAACTTTCTGAGGGCATATCTCCATCCTCCGATCGAACCATAATGAGTTGCACATATATATAGAAAGCCCTAGAGGTCTACTTGGCAGTGGTTTTTATGGATCGCAATTTCGGGTTTTTAGAGGGAGATATGTGCGTTTCCGTAACAGTGCGCGAAGCTGATTCCATACCAGTGCGCGAAGCTGATTCCATACCCCATTTCATGCCTTATCTCCCTCCACTATAAATATATCGTTTCCTCTCTTCTCTTCAAACCAGAGCAGACAGCAGCTGCATACTTTATCATCTTCATTTCCTAAGAGAGAGAAGCCTTCAAGCTTCCATGGAGGTTTTCCTCCATGGAAAGCTTCCCATTTTTATTTCTAACCATCATCCACCACATTTGAGAGTTGATTGCAAGGATTAGGAGTGGTCTTTGGACCAATTTCGAGCCAAGCAAGGGATGGAGCTCTTGGAGGGACCAACTTCAAGGGTTTTGTTTCCTTTTATCTCATCCTTGTATTTCATGTTTTCTTTTAATGTGTAATCTCCAATTAGGAAATATTGTAAACCTACATTAGTGCTCAATATATGTATTGTTATTTTATATTCATTTGAGTTGTGATTTGTTCTTGATATTCATTGATAATCTCTTGTTGTGAATGGCACGTGTATGGATGATTGGAAATTGATATGAGCTTATGGATGAGATTAGGAGTAGATTAACTTAATTGTAGGAGTAGTTATAATCAAATATCTCATTTGTGTGTGTATGTCTTTGGAAGGTCGAAATGCCATGTTATGATCGATTTGAGTGTTTGTGGGTTTCGGTTGTACCTCGAAGGATGACCAATCCAGGAATGACTGGAATCACTTAGATCTGAAGAATAGATCAAAATTGTTTTATGCATGACCGTGCTAGAATAGGTTTTGGCTTTACGTTCATGTCCATAATGGTAGGGATTAGAGGCACATTACTCTAGCCATGACCTTTGGGGAGTAATTAGTGTTTAGAACCCTTAGTTGAGACGAGAGGCACAATTACTCTAGCCATGAGCTTTGGGGAGTGATTTGTGTCTCGAATCTCTCAGTAGAGTGAACAAGCCCTTAACTTGGATCGAATGTGCTTAATGCTACTAATACATGCACTTATGTATGGTGAGCTTATGCCCTTGTGTGATCATATTCTACATCTCTCCTATCCACCCTTTTATTGTCACCTTAATCACCATTCTCAACCTTCCACATTCCTTTTATTTTATTTACAATTTTATTTCCGTATTCTCATTTACATTGCTTTCAATAAACACTAGAACACAATCCGGTTGACGGATAACTCCTCCCTACGGAACGATACCCTCGCTTACCGCTTTACTAGTCTTTTGCTAGTTTAGAGCACATTGCGTATGAGCTTTTAGTATAGATATCTTTTGATAATCGCAATTTGGTAACGACACAAAAAGCAAGCCATCAAAATGGCAACGCTGCCGGGGAGGTGGCTATGCGTTGATTGTTTATTGTTTTAGTTTAGGTTCTGTAAATGTTTAGATTTAATTGCTTTTCGGATATATATATATATATATGTGTGCGGTTAGATTTTTCTTTTCTTATTTTCTTTTTATTTATAGCATATGCATTTGATTATTTTTGAGTTGTGCTTGTGCTAGGAAAGAACAATTTCAGGTCGGATGGACCGCACAACTCATGAGAACGGTAATAGTGCGCTTATCGCACCGCAATAATTCCACCAAGTGAAACGGAAGCGCCAAAAAGTACACGTGGTTGCGGCCACAAGAGGTATCCTCTTGATGCAGTAAATACTGTTCAATAAAATATAAGTTCGTTCACTGGGATCGAGAGTTTATCGGTTGAATCAAGTTAATAACAATAATCTAATCTAGTGCGCGAAAAGTAAATTGCATAGTGCGGTTGTTGGTAACAAATGAGTTCTCAAAAATGGATGTAATAACAAACTTGTAAAGGAAATTAAACTAAACTAAGCTAAACACAACATAAGGGATGGAATGATATGGAGAGGTACTAGGGGATCGATATAACCGTTCTCGAAATGCTCTTTGTACTAACTAGTCACAATAAGCATTTCAATACAATTTAGGGCTTGTTTTAAGATATTAAATTAAGACCAAGGTTCTACCCATTACTCCCACAAGGTCATATGTGAAGTAATGGTCATCACCTCATATTTCTCAAAACTCTAAGCTAAAAAGACATAGCAAGGTCATGCAAACATTGTCTTTCTCAATTACCAAGCTAATAAGTGACATTATGGTGGAAAAGGTCAATCTCAGCAAAACCCACTTCCATGAATAATCTACACTACACACATACATCACTTGCGGTCACAACATAACATACATGGTAGACCAAACACATACTAATCAAGTAAAAGAGGCTAAATTCGGATTGAACAAAAGAATAGACTAGTTCATTACAAAGAGTTATCAAATATTGTTACATCAATCCCCTAGATGGGGTTTAGTTACCCATCAATGAAAAATACACCACGGAGAGAAAAAAGTAGAGATTACCCATGAATATCACATGAGTTTCCTTTGTTCCTTGAAGTTCCTTCTTCTCATTGCTTGTTTGAGCTTCCAAAATGGATTGATGAAATAAGGATGGAGGTGTGTGGAGAATGGTTGAAAATGGTGGAGAATGGAGATAATTTCTGTTGGGAGAGGAGCTCCCTTGTGTGGCTTGTTTTTAGAAGAAAAACAGAGGAAAGGCATATATGTATGGGGGAAATGTGGGCTGTAAAAATGGGCAAGAAAAGACTATTTTGCCCTCCTTTTCCAGCGAGGCTACTGACTGGGGCGAGCTGGCAGGTCGCCTCAGTTTCTGGACATTTTCTTCAAATGGGGCAGTAGGTAAGGCGAGGGTGGATGCGACTGATTTGGTAGCCTGAATAGCTCGTCTGGAGCTCTGGGAAATTCCTCAAAACCAGGCAGTACGATAGGCGAGGGATGAAGGCGAGCTAGCTGGTCGCCTGGAGCTTGGCTAGCTCGGTTTCCATGGTGGATTTCGAAGGTTTTTGGAGGCAAGCCAAACAATTGCATGGGAAGCTGGAAACGGCGGCAATGTGACCGGAGGAAGGTGCACCGTCGATCTGGGGGGAGAAGCACCGAAAAAATGGCCGGAATTGAGCTGGAAGAGGTCTGGTCAACGTCAGGTCGAAGACGGATCCGGGTCGGGTCACACAGACCCGACGGGTCTGCTGGCTGGAGAAGACGAAGCTGACATCATGCAGGTGTCATGGGGCTCATTCAGTGGAAGGTTGGGGTGTGTACAGCGTGGCCCAAGCTGATCTCTTAGTGGGTGCAATTAGATCTGGGATGGGGTGTTTAGCATCCCAAACAGCCAACATATGAAACGCACCGTTTCACTAATGACGTGGCGCGCTGGCTGGATAATTACATTATGTTCCCCTCCTTGCTTCCATAATCACGGAATCTTCAATACTTTTATGCACATTTCAATTTAGGCCCTGATTCTCCAAAATGACACAAATGCCCCTGAATTTGGCTCTTTTCTCCACTATGGTCTAAAATACCCCTGATGAATTGAAATACCTGAAAAACACTTACTTCCAATAATAAATACCTAAAATACTCGGAAAACAGTTACAAAAGTTAAGTAAAGGGAGCACAAAATGTGAACATTTAAAGCGCGATCACCTCTAAATTTTGAGATTAATTTAAGTGCTTGTGGAGTAGTTGTCGACTTGGGCGAAAATCGCCAATGCGCTTAATGATAGGAATGCTATGTTTGTTGTGTTTGTGATTTTTATTTTTTTTAAGATCTAAGAGTGGATTTGTATTGTGCTTAGATCTTAGGATTTGATGTGTTCTTGTTTTTAGTCTTTTGTGATGTTTATGTTCTATCTCCTGAATCTTGCTAAATGTTGTCCATATTTTATGATTTGAGCAATATTGAGGACAATGTTAAGTTTAGGTTTGGGGGTGTGGACACTCCCATTGTTTATATGTGTTTTGTTACGTTTAGAAAATTTTCAAATCTCTGCAAACCGGTCATTTTTGAAATTTTTGTAATAGTTCCGGTTTTGTTGAGTTGTTTTTCTTTGTATGCCGATAGAGACATATCATATATGCTTTTAGCTCTGTGCATCGCTTTAAATATGCTTGTACAGTGCCAATCTTTTGATGTTGATGTGGATTAAACCTCTATTCTTGTTTCGCTTAGGACAATAATGGAGACTACCCTTGTGAGATTTTTGTGCCTTATAAACGTTTCATTTGTGAGGGTTATGTCGTTTCTAATCTTATATACTCTTCGAATTTGTACTTAATTTTTAGTGATCTCATTGTACATCAAATTTCTTTCATTGATTGCTATTGAACATCATGTGGACTGCTTGTTTGAGATTCGTATTCCCTTGGTAGATGGATCTTTTAGAAATGGATTTGGGCTTGAGTGTGTGTGTAACTACTAAATAGCCTAAACACTTGTCCCTTTATGTGTGCTTTCATTGGAAAAATCTGAGGCCAAACACTAAACCTCCACCAAATACATAACCCAAACACTTCACATACACTAGTTATTGATCATGTTAAGGTGTATAGCTTAGGAGAAGCTAGCTCTAAAATGTATAAAGCGTGTACTTAGGCAAATGTATGTAAATTGTACAAAGGCAAAGACTTTAAAAAGAAATAGTGTGAAACATAAACACTTAAGCCTCCAATTCTTAAAATGTAAAGTTACTCAAAAATATGGGTATCAATGTAGCACAATGGTGCAATGTAAAGTTTATAGTCTAGACGCTTAAATTATGATCTTCAAGTGTAAATGAGCTCAAATTGATGTAATTGTAATGTGTAAACACCTTGGCATGATTTGTAGCTTTATCCTTCCCACTCATACCATATCCTCCATACTTCACCACAAATTACCCTTGGCCACAAATACAAGTGAGGGAAAGCCTATTTGATCTCTTAGGAAGTCTATCTTGGGAATGTGAGTCAATGCATGCTCTTTCCAGTTCATGGCATTTCAATTCCTTTCATGAGATCCATTTTCAGAAATTGTGCATTATTGAAAAAATTGTCATGTGCGTTATTGAAAAAATTGTCATATGCGATTATATTGAACCTAAATTCATTCGCATATGTTTGCTAGAGAGTGATCGCCTAGGTTCTGAGTGAAAATATATGACTGAAATCCGGTGAGGATTAGAGTCTAGGCGAATTGTATCTTGAGCATTCGAGTGTAGTTGTCTTGTAAACCTAAAACATCCTAAGTATTGGCATACTTGCATTGCGTGATGCATTGTTATTGATTGGTATATTTGAGATTCTAGCATGCACGTGTTGTTTTTGCTTGGTATGTTTGGATTGCAACTCAACCATTTTCTTGCAGAGTATACGTTTGTGGGTGTCATAGCTATAAACCCTCAGGAGACTATAACTCCTTCTATTAGGGCCGCCTATAGGTTCAAAGGCTTGTGGCACGTGCTAAGTGCCATCGTGTTTCATATGAAAGTGGACTAGCCTAGTTTTTACATTTTTATGTTTTTATGTGTTTTGTTTATTGTTGTTTGTGTGTTGTTTATTTTCGTTTTTAGTTTTGCTCGAGGACGAGCAAAATATAGGTTTGGGGGTATTAATCAAACGATAAATGTACTTATTTGAGGTCCCCAGTTCCTAGCTTTTGTTCTCGTTTTCGAGCGTATTTTTGTATATAAGTATTTGTTGAGCCTTGTGTAGGTACATATTCCTTACAAAAAGGTTTTGAGCTTAAAAGATCAGATTGGGAGCAAAAACGAGCGAAAATAGTGAAGAATCGGAAGTGTTCAGAGTTGAAACGGTCTCACCGTCGACCCAAACCGCGACGCGATATGAGGTCAAACCAAGGCAAAGTACCGTTGGGGATCTGTCACCGAACCAAAAGGTGACACGGAGGCTGTGGCACGGGTCAACTCTGCCTTCCAATAGCTTACGGGACAGGTACTGATGGTCCTAGAAGCCCCAGATCGCGGCAGGACCGCGACACCAACCCGCAGCAGCAAAACACACTTTCTTTCGCTATCTAGGTGCCACTGTCTACCTAGACCGCAGTGCCGCTGTCTTGGTACCGCTGTCTACCTAGACCGAAGCGGAGATCGCGGCACTCTGTTGGGCATATATATAAAACTGTCACTATCGGCCCCCGACTGCGACACACATGTTTCCCAGACCGCGGCAGGTCGTTTTTAGGCAATATTTGGAGGGCAAACTCATCTTCTCATGCCCCATTTCGTGCCCTATCTCCCTCCAATATAAATATATCCTTTTCTCTCTTCTCTTTGGACCAGAGCAAACAGCAGCTGCAAACTTTATCTTCTTTATTTCCTTAGAGAGAGAGAGAAGCCTCCAAGCCTCATGGAGGAAAATGGAGGTTTTCCTCCATGGAAAGCTTCACATTTCCATTTCTAACCATCACCCACCACATTTGAGAGTTGATTGCAAGGATTAGGAGTGGCATTTGGACCAATTTCGAGCCAAACAAGGGATGGAGCTCTTGGAGGGACCAACTTCAAGGGTTTTGTTTCCTTTTATCTCATCCTTGTATTTCATGTTTTCTTTTAATGTGTAATCCCCAATTGGGAAATATTGTAAACCTACATTAGTGCTCAGTATATGTATTGTTGTTTTATATTCATTTGAGTTGTGATTTGTTATTGATATTCATTGATAATCTCTTGTTGTGAATGACATATGTATGGATGATTGGAAATTGATATGTGCTTATGGATGAGATTAGGAGTAGATTAACTTAATTGTAGGAGTAGTTATAATCAAATATCCCATTTGTGTGTATGTCTTTGGAAGGTCGAAATGCCATGTTAGGATCGATTTGAGTGTTTGTGGGTTTCGGTTGTACCTCGAAGGATGACCAATCCGGGTATGACCGGAATCACTTAGCTCTGAAGAATAAATGAAACTTGTTTTATGCATGACCGTGCTAGAATAGGTTTTGGCTTTATGTTCATGTCCATAATGGGAGGGATTAGAGGCATATTACTCTAGCCATGACCTTAGGGGAGTAATTAGTGTTTAGATCCCTTAGTTGAGACGAGAGGCACAATTACTCTAGCCATGACCTTTAGGGAGTGATTTGTGTCTTGAATCTCTCAATAGAGTGAACAAGCCCTTAACTTGGATTGAATGTGCTTAGTGTTACCAATACATGCACTTATGTATGGTGAGCTTATGCCCTTTTGTGATTATATCCTACATCTCTCCTATCCACCCTTTTATTTGTCACCTTAATCACCATTCTCAACCTTCCATAATCCTTTTATTTTATTTACATTTTTATTTCCGCATTCCCATTTACATTGCTTTCAATAAACACTAGAACACGATCCGGTTGACGGATAACACCTCCCTACGGAACGATACCCTCGCTTACCGCTTTACTAGTCTTTTGCTTGTTATAGCACATTGAGTAGGAACTTTTAGTACAGATATCTTTTGATAATAGTAATTTGGTAACGACACAAAAAGCGAGCCATCAAAATACAAGGGCGAGGAAATCGAGATCAGAGTAACATAGCATAACCTGGGTGCAGCACTTGCTACGATGACCGGAGTAAACATAGCTTCCAATGGATATAACAGGCCCAATAATCTACAGGAAGGCAAAGCATGTCCTGTCACGATCGTGACATCTGCTAGTCCTCGTGTCAGAAACGAGGGCTTCAAAAAAGTAGTCTTTCAAGTCAAAGATCTCCATGTCTTACGCATAAAATATGAACCAAATTTCATTACTAAAGTTCCAGGAAATTGTCATTCGTATATTGACGTGGGCCATGAGTTGGCTATCGACACCACTAAATCTGACTATCTGAGGTTCCCGTTGATCAATACACATGACTTGGAAATTTACCGGCATGGAGTGGCTTGTACACAAGGGAAATCTGGAAGATTCAAACTAGCAATCGACCATTACAGATCTCTTGTCAACAAAAACACAAATTCTTTATACTTTAAACATACTCCAATTGTACCTAAGCAATGGTGGATCAAGAAGAACAATGATTCGGTTCAACGGGACGACGGCTCTTGGGAATTTAATGATTATGTGCCACTTCCACCACCGACTAGCCTGATACGGCTCTGAAGAATTGTATATAATATATATAATTATTATTAAATAAGGCAGTCACACTAAGATGACAAATATAATGCCACTGAATAAGTCCCCTCAGATAATCTAATACTTTAGTTAATGGGTTAGCTCGAGGTTTCCTCGCTGATTATAATTAGGGCTTTGTACTAATTTGCTTTAGTGTTACTTGTTTGTAATAATTGGGATCTAGCTAGGTCACTTTGCTTATGCTTCTTTGACCTAATTAGTCCACTTTGCAATGTTCTTGAATTGTATGGTTTGTCTACGATATATATATATATATATATATATGTGAGGAAATTGCAAGAAATGATCATAAAGTTTATGAATTTATTGTTTTTAGCCAAATATTTATTTTTTTTATTATACTTATCATTTTTAGGCTTGAACTGACAAGTATACTCTTCCACTTTTGATAACCCGCTATTCTGTCGTTAGGGAATTGCGGATCCCAAAAATATATTTCTAAAAAGTCCTACGCAATGTGCTATATAGTTATGAAAACTAGTAAAGCGGCAAGCGAGGGTATCGTTCCACAGGGAGGTGGGATTCATCGACCGTCTCTAGTTCTAGTTGTACAACACGCCGAGCGAACTCGTGTGTTGCATATACAAAAAGAATATGTGGAAAGTAAATGCTAAACTAACTAACAAACTACATAAATAAATATGTACAGTGATAGGATGAAATGAAGAGATGCATGAAATGTGGATACGCTAGGGAAATGACTCAACCGTAACAATCCTCATAATTAAGCACTAGACTCACCTAGTCCCTCAAATGTGCAAGTATATCATAGGCTCGGGTCCCCTTAATTGATCTTTAATCTCTCTCGAAATCTTAGAGATCACATCCACACATGTGCATGAATTCATTAAGTACCATGGAACACACAAAAGAGCCATGTATGCCAGCCTAGTGATACTCTCACTTTCTGATCATATACATAGGTTATTTCGTTGGGCATGTAATGCGCAACCGCATGGGCCATACTACAACCAATAATTCATCCACGAGGCTAACCAAATACGGGATGGCAACCAAGTGAAAGCATTAAGAATACGGGATACCCATACAACACGTATGTTATATGCTCGTGTCCTCTTAATTTATCTCTACCCTCTCTCGAGTGCATAGAGATTGCATCTATGCATAAGCATGAATCCATTAAGGACTGTGGGACACATACACGAGCTCTACACGCCAGTCTAGTGATCTCTCAACTTACTGGTCAAATGTAGAGGATACCACTATGAGCATGTTAATGCGAACCACGCGATATATAACACACAGCCTAAATATCATTCACAAGGTGGCTAACCGAATGAAAGCATTAAGCAATGAAATACCCCTATAACTACACGAGCACAAGAGGAATTCAGTTTATCTTTACTCTAGATACGGATTCGGTTTAGTCAACTCCCTAGGATGGCTAGACATGGAAAACAAGTTCACCAAACAACAATGTGCAATAAGTTGGTTGATTAGCATTAAGACCATTCAAATTAAGTTAGGGGTTCATCCTCTTGACTTAGGAATCATCCCAAATCAATTCATCACCCAATCTGGCCAAGGATGGGCAAATGTGTATTAAAAAGACCCATTAAGCACAAGGATTGAACCAAGGCCAATTTAGCAACTAAATGCCTGAACTGAAACCTTTTCCACTCTTTAGGGCTAAAATCTCTAATACTCAAATTACTCAATACATGGTATTTTAGCCATTCATTAACATACAAACACTCATGGGAAGCTAAATTATACTACTCCTACATTAAATTACTCTACTCCTAATCCCAATCATGCATACACATCAATTTTGACCCTCCACACACATGGATTTCACAATAAGAGTTTAAATCATGATATTAGCAAAGTGTAAAACATAACCCACATGAATTTAAACACAAACATACATATATTGCACATGTGAAGGTTTACAATATTCCCCAAATCAGGGTTACACATCAAAAAACCAAAAATTACAAAGAAAAGAGTAAATAAGAGCAAACCCTTGAAGACAAGTCCTCCAAAGATGCTCCAATCCTTCCTAGCTCGAACTTGGTCCAAAGACCACCCCTAATTCCTTGAAATTGGTTCTAAAATGGATGGAGGAAGGCATAATGGTGTGGTGGAGGTGTGTGGTGAGCTCCCATGGAGGGAAATCCTCCATAGGAGCTAGTCTCTCTCTTATTTTGTGAAGAAAATGGAGGAGGAAGAAGATGAATAGAAGGGAGAGATGGGGTTTCGGTTGAGAGGAGAGAAGAAGAGAAAAAGAATGTTTTTTTTGTGAATGAATTGAGTGAGTGGCGTGAGAAGAGAAAGAAGAAAAGAAGTAATGTGTGGTGTAGGAAAAGTCAAAGTGGAAGGTGATTGGTTGGAGATGGTGAGTGGGTTGGTTAGAATCATGAAAGATGAGAGAAAACAGGGTGTTTATAAAGTATGGAAGTTAGGGTATGAAATGTGGTGTTAAAGAACAAAAATGCCCCTCAAAACGGGCTGGAAGTGGACATTCTGTCAACTTCTGCGGTACGGTCCGCGGTACACCTGACAGCTTCGCGCGCCGTTACGGTAACGGCCATAAATTCCTCCAGAAAATTCAGAATTACGATCTATAAAAAGCGCTGGAAAGTAGACATCCGAAGATTTCTGAAACTAGGTAGTGGCTGATGTAGTTCGATTTGAGGAGGGAGATATGACCTTCTGAAGTTGAGTGTACTGCACGAGCAATTTCATTTTCAGCCCTTCTAACTCCAAAACTCTTCAATTTAGCTCAACACCTTATTTTAAGGTATATAACCTACACAATGCTCACGAAACATATTATATACCAAAATATACTCGACAACAAAAGCAAAAGATAGGAAATGGGGACCTTAAAAGGTGTGTTTTGCGATGTTATCAACTTCTCCCAAAATTTCCCCCCAAAATTTGCTCTCTCTTATTTCCAAATCCCTTCAATTTGTTTTTCAATTCAAATATTCTCTCTCTCTCTCTCTTTGTGTGTTCAAATCAGACGAACTAGGCAAGAGCAGCTTCATTTATGTTCGTTTCTGGGCAAGACAAAGTGGCAACGACGGCTGAAATTTCTGGGTAAGAATCTAAAATTTGTGATAGCTGGATTTTATGGGCAAAAAGATGAAATTTCTAGGCAAGAATTCGGTGGTGACAGTTGAAATTTTCTACTGTGAAGAAGAAGAAAACCACCGTGAAGAAGACAACCACCATTTAAAACTTTCTGCTGTGAAGAATAGATTTCTGCTCGTCAACATCTCAAAATTTTTGCTCATCTAGATCCGAAACCCAGCAACAATTTTTTGTGTGTGTCACTCTCTCACGAATTAGATCTCTCATTTGTGTAGTATATTCGGAGCCGAACGACGTTTTTCAATGGTTAATTAATTTATTTATTGAATGAATTTATATGCCAGTTCATTTAATTACCATATTTGGAAGACTGATTTGAAAACAAAATCTCAGTAGTTGTACATGCTAGAAGTTACATGCCAGTTGATAATGAAATTATATGCCAGTTAATAATGAAGCTACATGCCAGTTCATTTAATTACCATATTTGGAAGACTGATTTCAAAACAAAATTCCAGTATTTTTACATGCTAGAAGTTACATGCCAGTTAATAATGAAGTTACATGCCAGTTCATTTAATTACCATATTTGGAAGACTTATTTGAAAACAAAATTCCAATAGTTTTACATGCTAGAAGTTACATGTCAGTTGGAAATGCAATTACATGCTAGTTAATAATAAAGTTACATGTCAGTTCATTTAATTACCATATTTGGAAGACTGATTTAAAAACAAAATTCCAGTAGTTTTACATGCTAGAAGTTACATGCCAGTTGGTAATGAAGTTACATGCCAGTTAATAATGAAGTCACATGCCAGTTCATTTAATTACAATATTCAGAACAGTGATTTCAAAACAAAATTTCAGTAGTTTAAATGCTAGAAGTTACATGCCAGTTGGTAATGAAGTTATATGCCAGTTAACAATGAAGTTACATGTCTGTTCATTTAATTACCATATTTGGAAGATTGATTTCAAAACAAAATTTCAGTAGTTTTACATGTTAGAAGTTACATGCCAGTTGGTAATGAAGTTACATGCTAGTTAATAATGAAGTTACATGCCAGTTCATTTAATTACCATATTTGGAAGACTTATTTGAAAACAAAATTCCAGTAGTTTTACATGCTAGAAGTTATATGCCAGTTGGTAATGAAGTTACATGCCAATTCAAAGCATACATGATATGTCTCAACCGGCAAGCAAAGAAAAACAACTCAACAAAAATGGACTTTATTTCCAAAAAATTTCAAAATTGATCGATTTGAGCAGAGATTTGAAAAATTTTTAAACATAACAAAAACGAACATAGAAACAAAAACAAACATAAAACACGAAAGTGTCCGCACACCCAAACCTAAACTCAACATTGTCCTCAATGTTGCTCAACTCATAAAATATGGACAACGTTTAGAAAGATTTGGGAGATAGAACATAAACATAACAAAAGGCTAAAAACAAAACACAACAATTCCTAAGATCTAAGCACAATACAAAACCACTATTATATCTAAACAAAAATAAAAATCACAAACACAACAAACATAGCATTCCTATCATTAAGCGCATGGGCGGTTTCCGCCCAAGTCGACAACTATTCCACAAACACTCAAATTTAAGTAGAGGAATTACCTCTTGTGTCTGCGACCAACGTGTCCGTTGTGGCACTACCGTTTCACTTGATGAAATTGTTATGGTGTGATAAGCGCACACTTTGTTCTCAGGAGCTGTGCGGTCCATCCGACCTGAAATTGTTCTTTCCTAACACAATCACACTAAAAAACAATCAAATGCATATGCCATAAATACAAAGAAAATAAGAATAAGAAAAATATAACCACATACATATATATATATATATATCCACAAAGCAATTAAATCTAAACATTTGCAGAACCTAATCTAAAACAAGAAACAATCAACGAATAGGCACCTCCCCGGCAGCGGCGCCATTTTGATACTCACTTTTTGTGTCGTTACCAAAGTATGATTATCAAAAGATATCTATACTAAAAGGTTCTACGCAATGTGCTCTAAACTAGGAAAAGACTATTAAAGCGGTAAGTGAGGGGATCTTCCACATGAAGGTTGTATCCATTGACCATATCTCGTTTTAGTATTTATTGAAAGCTTATAAATAAGAATACGTATAGGTGAGAATAATGTGTGTTGTGTGTGAGAGCAAGGAAATGTAAGTAATGCAAATGAAAACAAACAAAAGAATATGGAATGGTGAGAATGGTGATTAAGTGGGAAATACGAAAAGAGTGGATAGGAGACGGGTTGTCAAAAGGGGCAGACGAGGCTGTATCCCCGTGCAGCCCCTAAGACCATTCGCCCCTGGATGCTAGTCATTTGAACTCAGATTGTGGAGCCATTCTCAGCAACATCGCTTCGAGTTTGAACCACCTGGGTATTTCTTCTGTCCTTCTTGGCTTTAAAGGGACCAACAAAGTGACCCTTGGTCTTGCAAAGAAGGCTCTCCTTCTGATGAAAGATTTCGTTTGGATGAATAGTTTTCCTCCTTGTGTTTTTGGAGAGATTGAGGCGGAGACATATTGTTAGTTTGGTTTTGTTGTTTGTTTTATTTTTGCTTCCTTATGTTTTAGGCATTTGCCTTTTGTTTGAGTTGTCAAAAAAAACATATTAAGTTGACTTTTTATCGGTGTATCTATGACTACACATATCATAATTCATTGATTACAATTAACCAAGCCAACTTTTTGGTTCTTTAATGCATATATAGAGCCAATGATGTTAGGTTGTGGGCAGTTTGCATGGGATTAGATTTATTTTGGCAGCCGACCTAGCTAGAATACCTTAAATTGTTTTTAATTCTTCTCTCCCACTTGAAATCAATCATTTCTTGGAAATAATGGGAATCAAACAAAATCAATTAATAGAGTTGATAAACTAAACTGAATTGATGAATTTAAATGTTAAACGTCCCCTATGGAACAACTATTCGTTTACATTATGGTGAGAAGTTTAAATGATTTGATCTATTTATAGGACAGAGAAATGAATATACTAGGCCAGGCTATAGTTTTGAAAAAAAAAAACAATATTTAATTATTTAAAAATAAATGTGTTTATGAAAAAAATTTGTAAAATTATTTTTACAGCTACAAAATATTCACTTAGGCCATGTTTGGTTGGTGGAGAGGAAAGCATGTTGGAAAGCATGTTGGAAAGGAAAGCATGTTGGACAGAGTTTCGTTAACTAGAATCTGCGGGGTGACCTTCTGCGGGAAGCTCGCCCCGATGACCGATCTAGACTGTTATACTTAGAAGTGTGTGGAAAGGTGAATTTTTTGTTAAGTCGGATCACGAAAGGTGTTTCTTTTTAATGTATTGGAACTAAAATTGAATCAGTATAACATGTATAATACAAAATTCTACCATATAAAGTAAAACAGATAATAAAATAGATCATTGCTTCGTGAAAGGTGAAAAATGTATTATCTGATCGTCTCTTTTGACAATGGTCCTTAGACCCTTTATATACATCAATCTTCCACCTTCCGGTGGTTTTGGTAACTATTTTTAGGTGCCTTAAGGATCGTGGGAGTAATTTCCCTGTATCGATTAACTTCTTCGGAAGTGGCTGAAGACTTGGACTTGGTCAAAGTATGGAAACCATTTCGTTTTGGCAAATGCAAGTTTGGATTTGTGCTAGAAAGACATGATATGTTGTCTTGGACACGTTGGATAAGAACCGGCCTGCCAATTGACTCTTGCTTCATTATGTGTAAGGTCTGTGTGGTTTTAGTTGAGTTTGAGTAGGACTAGGACTTCTTGAGGGTTAGTCTCCTAGCTTAATTAGGAGTCTGATTGAGTCCATCTCCCGCAAATCTCTCAACAGAGAAGGGAGTGGCGACTGCTTCCTATTTGCGATGCATCGGGACATTTAATCGTCTAGATTTATGACTTGCTGCTAAAGAGGAAAAAAACCAAAAAGCTGACATTTATCTACCTAGTGACACCTTCAAGGCTGCTAGATTAGAGTGAATCTTAATTGATTGTTAACTGTATATAGATTTTTTTAATTATTTGATCATATTATGTATGTATGTTTGTCATGATTTATTTATCTTAATTGGTGATTCATTATTTATAATACTGTACTATTTATAGTTTATGTGCAGGAATCAAATCATAAACTAAATCTATCATAATGGAAATACGCCATATCATATCTAATATGGTAACAATATGTGTATACAGTTTCTAAGTGAGGTTAGGAAATTGGTGGACAAATACAAGGAAGAGGAAATCAGCATCATAGTAGCATAGCATAACCTGGGTGCAGCACTTGCTACGATGACCGGAGTAAACATAGCTTCCTGAAAATACACAAAGTGTGTCTAATACAACCTAGAGGGGGGGGGGGGGTGAATAGGTTTTAGTTGATTTATTACCAACTTTTCGACTTAATCAATTTTAATAATCCTACTCCATATTAGCAATCAATCAATCCAATATAAATAAGCGGAAAACAATAAAAACACAAGGATTGATTTACGTGAGAAACCCTCCAACTAGGCAAAACTCACGGGCTATCCTTCTAGCCACTTACGGTCCTCAAATCCATTATTTGAACAAAAGTTTACAACCTAGGTTGACCTCAAGTCACACCTACTTGGTCACTAACCCTTTCACTCTACCCAACGGGCCTTTAATAGTGATTCTTGACCACAAGCTTGTGCACTAACTCACTTAGTCACAAAGCTTAACAATCAATGAAGAGGTTAAACAACCTATGTGAATATGTAAAAGATATTCAAACATGCAATTAATGCTAGGCAACAATAAATGCTTATCTAAGGATTTAAAGATAACAATAAGTGCAAATCCTAGATATCAATATCTAAATGCAAATGCATGAAGATTTAGCTAGAAGGGTAAAATCGTCCTAAATGCTAGCTATTAATGAACAAGGTTCTCAACCAACACACAACTACTCAATCATGTTATAAATGCCAATAAACATAAAGATATGCAATAAAATCACATAAAAGAGCTAACCCTAGGCAAACAAGAACATAAATAAATACAAAGAGATTTAGGGCATGTTCAAGTTACCTAGTCAATGAAAGCAAGAAGAATCCATGATGAGATAATGCTTGAAGAGGTTAGATGCACATGGATTTATGTTTGGTTGAGTAAAGATGAGCTCTTGAGAGTTTCTCTCTCTATGGGAAGCTTGGCCTATCAAAAATGGCTTCTTGAACTCATAAAAACGAGCAAGGAAGAAGATAGAGCATATATATGGGAGCCCTAGTTGAAACAGCGTCGTTTTGAACTTAGGGCACAAAATCCCGTCAATACCGCTAGATGGACCGCGTCGCAGGCAAGTGTCCAGACCGCGGTACACACAGCAGTGCACCATCTGGACAACAACGCGGTGCAGGGCGCTGTGCTTGCAGGTGCACAGGCCGCGGTATGGGCAACAGAGGCTTACTGGACAACACCGCGACTTGGGTCGCTTTGCGTGCAAGTGTACAGGAAGCGGTACATGAAGCATGACTCTGCTGAGGTATGTCGCTCTGTATGCCGCGGGGCAAGCAAGTCTTGCCAAGCGGTCTAGGCCGCGCTAAGAGAAGAAAATCTCTTTTCTGGGCAAACTCAACACACTAAGTGATGTGCAAAATGTGCAAGTGTGGAGTGTGAAAAGAGGCATACAATACATCATTCAATTACATGAAGATAGAAACATAATGCATGCAAGTGAGTGTGTGCAACTAGATCTCTTCAAAGAAAGTTAAACTAGTGAGATACCTTTGAAGTGCTCTTTGAGAGAGATGATGTCCTTGAAGCTTGATCACACTCAAGAGGCCTAAATTACCCTTACAAAGAATAATCCCCAATGTGGTTTGTCAACGAAATAAGCCAATCAAAATATGAGGAACTTACAATCTCCCCCTTTGGCTATTTCGTGACAAAACCACCACTCACAAATCATCCTCACAAAAAAAATAAAAACTAACGGTCAACAAAAGATATTCTACATTACAAAAAGATACCTAGACACTAGGTCTTCAAAACTTCAAGCTCTTGTAGAATAGCCACATTCCCTACAAAACAATGAGACTACACTTTCCAAGACAAGTGCATGTGAGGTGATCAAGAGAGATAAATAAATAAGAGCAATTTGCATAATAAAAGAAAACTTCAACATGCAACATGCAAATGCTCCCCCTATATAGGTTACTCCCCCTCAATGGAACAATCTCTCTAAATATGCAATCCCCTTAAATAAAACCACATTACTCCCCCTTTTTGTCATGAGATAGGCAAAGGAGTATTCCCGAACCGGGTCACTTTAGCAAGGAGAGCTATTTGCAGGATAAGTGCATAATCATATACAACAACGTTATGCAACTCAATTAATTGAGAGAGAATCATTGAGGGTTTTATTGTTTAGAAGAAGATGTGTGACTTAATTGCTTTGGATGTAAGACATGTAACATCATGGTTCAAGCAAATGGTATTTGGCAAAGCAAACATCAAAAGGGTTTCCAAAAGAATTCAGACCAATTTATACCCTTTTGTTGTAAGCAATCAAGATATAGTTTTTCAAAATGAATTTCAATTTAAAGAGCAACTATATCAAACCTTATGAGCAAAACAAGACATGAGTGACTTTTGCACCCTTTTTGATTTTTCCGGGTGGGATACCCGTATGATAGTAGTCTTGTTCAACTAATAAAGAGAGAGAGAAGACTAAATTTGGATGAGATATCCTTGTTCAACTAGATCTTTATTTGGTTTAGTCTTCTCATTTGCGTTAACACATATTTTGCACTAGAGCAAACAAAAAACATTTCATGCATATTATTTTAAGCATGTCATTAAAGGTTCTCATGTCATGGAGTTAAATTATGGGTCATTCAAGTGTACTTTCCCAATCAAAATCTCCTAGTCCAAAAATGCATTTTTGAACACAGAGGTGACATGGATTACAAATCAAGCAAGGCACACTTATTAAATAAAAAGCCATATAAGAATATATATAAGCACAACCAAGAATACTCAAGCAATTAATAAAGAAGCATAAAGTTGATAAGTTTTTGCTTATTCCAACATGCAAGGTTGCTCTCTTTGCTTGAGTTCCCCATTAGGGTCAATCACCAAAACACATCAAGGCATATGACAAATCCCAATAGACCTACTAAGTGACTTGAACCTAGTTGAGTCCAAGGGCTTTGTAAATAAATCCGCTAGTTGATCATTAGTGCCCACATGCTCAAGTGCAATGCATTTGTTTTCAACTAGTTCCCTAATGAAATGATGCCTAATGTCTATATGTTTTGTCCTAGAGTGCTGAACAGGATTCTTTGAGATGTTAATTGCACTCATGTTATCACAATAAAGGGTAAGAATACCTTGATCAAAGCCGTAATCCACAAGCATTTGTTTCATCCAAAGGAGTTGTGTGCAAGCACTCCCGGTGGCTATGTATTCCGCTTCAGCTGTGGATAGAGAGATGGAATTTTGCTTCTTGCAAAACCATGAGACCAAGTTGTTGCCTAGGAAGAAGCAACCGCCCGATGTACTCTTCCTATCATCACAATTTCCTGCCCAATCTGCATCACTAAAGCCAACTAAGCTAGCATTAGTGTCAAAAGAGTACCATATCCCATAGTTGGATGTCCCATTCACATACCGAATGATTCTCTTCACGGAGGAGAGATGGGATTCCTTGGGATCCGCTTGGTACCTAGCACACACACCCACACTAAAGGCTATATCGGGTCTACTTGCGGTCAAGTAAAGCAAGCTACCAATCATACCACGATAAAGACTTTGTTCCACACTCTTGCCACTAGCATCCTTGCTTAGTTTCAAGGTGGTACCCATGGGTGTGTCACAATGTTTGGCATTCTCAAGGCCAAACTTCTTCACTAGGTTCTTAGCATACTTAGCTTGGGATATGAAAATCCCATCATGCAATTGCTTGATTTGCAAACCTAGGAAGTAATTGAGCTCCCCAACAAGACTCATCTCAAACTCATGAGACATGACATCAACAAATTTTTGGACTTTGGATTTGTTGGTGGAGCCAAAAACAATATCATCAACATAAATTTGAGCTATGAAAAGCTCATCCTTGTTCCTCTTGATGAATAAAGTTTTGTCAACACTACCCCTAGTGTAGTCATTGTCAACAAGAAATTGAGTGAGGCGCTCATACCAAGCCCTAAGTGCTTGTTTCAACCCATATAAAGCCTTCTTGAGGCTATAGACATGATTGGGGTGGTGTGGATCCACAAACCCCTTGGGTTGCTCAACAAACACTTCCTCATGCAAGAAACCATTTAGGAAGGCACTCTTAACATCCATTTGATGCAATTTGAACTTGTGCACACATGATATGGACAAAAGAAGCCTTATGGACTCAAGACGGGCAACCGGAGCAAAAGTCTCCTCAAAGTCAATACCCTCAATTTGAGAGTATCCTTGTGCTACAAGTCTAGCCTTGTTGCGCACAATGTTGCCATTCTCATCCGACTTATTCCTATATACCCATTTGGTTCCTATGACATTAGTATCCTTGGGTCTAGGAACAAGAGTCCAAACCTCATTTCTTTCAAATTGGTTTAGCTCTTCTTGCATGGCAAGAACCCAAAACTCATCATTCAAGGCTTCATCAACCTTTTTGGGTTCAATTTGAGAGGTGTAACAAGTATAGCTAATTTGATTAGCTATTTGACACCTAGTCCTAACACCCTCATTCACATCTCCAAGAATGTCATTCTTATTGTGGAGATGTCTAACCCATGGAGCGGGTTCTCTAGAGTCCAAAGATGGATCTTTATCAAGAGGTTGGATGACCTCTTCATCAAGGCTTGACTTCACATCAATTGAAGTCTCACCATTCTTCTCCAAGAAAGGATCATCAAGCACACTGACCTCCTCATCATGGTCTCTAGTCTTAGGCCTACAATCATCTATGACGACATTAGATGATTCCATGACACTCTGAGTTTTTAAATTGAAAACTCTGTAGGCCTTACTATTAAGGGCATAGCAAATAAAAATCCCCTCATCACTTTTGGCATCAAACTTGCCAAGTTGATCTCGGTCATTTAGAATGTAGCATTTGCTCCCAAATGAGTGGAAGTAGCTAATATTTGGCTTCCTACCCTTCCATAATTCATAGGAGGTTTGCCTAGTACCGGGCCTTAGGAAGACTCTATTTCCTATGTAACAAGCCGTATTGACGGCCTCGGCCCAAAGGTTCCTAGGGACATTGTTGCTAAGCAACATCACACGACCCATCTCTTGAAGGACCCTATTCTTCCTCTCAACAACCCCATTTTGTTGAGGAGTTCTAGGAGCCGAAAACTCATGGGAAATGCCTAAGCTATTGCAATAGCTTTCAAAACAAGCATTTTCAAATTCCCTCCCATGAACACTCCTAATTCTTTTAATGCTTTTAATGTGTGAGTTCTTTTCATTTTGAATTTTAGTGCAAAGCATTTTAAATTTTTCAAAAGTTTCAGATTTTTCTCTAAGAAAATATGTCCACGTGAATCTAGAGAAATCATCAACACAAACAAAAATGTATCTCTTGCCGCCGAGACTCTCGGTTTGCATGGGACCCATAAGGTCCATATGTAGAAGCTCTAATGGCTCTTTGGTGGCGAGATACTTGCCTTTCTTGTGCATACTTTTGGTTTGTTTCCCTTGTTGACAAGGTCCACAAACGCCATCGACTTTCTTCCCAAGCTTAGGGAGGCCACACACAACCTTGAACTTATCTAAGATCCTCAAATCTCGAAAGTTCATGTGGCCAAGTCTTTGATGCCATAACTCAATTTCCTCACATTTGGACATATTGCAAGAGATAGCACTAGCTTCAAGACAATAGCAGTTGTCACTAGATCTCTTTCCTTTTAGCAAGGTTTGTCCATTTGGCATTAAAATAGAGCAATCATTTTTGTTAAACAATACAGAGAGTCCATCATCATTAAGATGAGAAATGCTTATAAGATTGGCTTGCAAGCCATCAACAAGTAAAGCATTGGACAAGGAGGGTAAATCGGGAATGGAAATGGTTCCTTTCCCTATGACTTTCTTTCTAGATCCATCACCAAAGGTGACAAATCCTCCATCCTCCAAGACAAGGGATTTAAAGAAGCTCTTGTTCCCCGTTATATGCCTAGAACACCCACTATCCAAATACCAAGTGTTAGAGGCATTTGCCTTCAAGGCAATTTGAGCCACATAGCAAGAATAGTTATCCCTTCTAATCCACCTAGGTGTAATGTTCTCATTCCTAGTGGTATTAGTCACATTGACTCTAGATTTCCTAGGATCATGCAAATTTGCTCTAGATTTCCTAGGAACATGCATTTTAGCTCTAGCTCTATTTCTTTCAATCATGCTCTTGATTCTACACATTTCAATGTATTTGAAGCAATTTGGTCTAATGTGACCATCAACACCACAAAAGTGACAAGTGGGAATAAAATAAGAAGACATACCATGCCCTTGTGAGTACAAAGGGGCTTTCCCATGCATTTGAGCTTGTCTTTGGTGTTGGATTGGTTCTCTTCTTCTTTGTTGTTGAGTTGGAATGAATTGCTTCCTTGGTTGACCTTGCATGAATTGCTTTCTGGCTTGATGGTATTTCGGTTGAGGGAAACTTACTTGATGCACCCTTGTTGATTGAGCTTGAGCTTGTTTCCCTTGTGCAACCTTGACTTGAGGATCTTTAGAGCACTCTCCTAGTTCGATCTTCTTTCTAGGATATTGTGGGGGTGGAGGCTCTTTGTTATCCAAACTCTTGACAAACACAATCTTGCTTGAGGATGAGGTCTCCTTGTCATCTTCATAGCCAAGACCTTTCTTATCACTTGGCCTTTTGCCAACTCCCAACATGTGGTCAAGTTTATTCGTGCTTGCAGTCATCTTAGAAATGATCTCTCTAGCTTCTTCAAGCTCCTTTTCCATCAATTCCTCATTCCTTTTGGCTATCTTCACTTCTTTATTTAAGTGGGTAGCTTCGGCGGATAGCTTGAGATTCTCTCCTTTTAGCCTTTGAATCTCTTTCTTCATCTTCAATCTTGAGCTTTGAAAATGCTCAATGAAGCCTTCAAGATCCATTCCTCCTACATCCATATTTGTTGAATGGGATGAAGAGTCACCATCGCTAGAGTCATCTTCACTTTGTTTCTCTACCTCTTCATCATCTAATGCTTCCTTACTCTTGAGAGAAGATGCGAAGGCAATAAAGTTTGCCACATGATCCTCATCATCTGAGGATTCTCCTTCTTCTTCCAAGTCATCACCATCGCTCCACGTGGCGGCCATTGCCTTTCCTTTCTTCTTATTTTTCAAATTTCCACAATCCGTGGAGATGTGTCCGAAACCTCCACATTCAAAGCATTGGATCCCTTTTCTTGTGGGCTTGTCTTCACTTGACTCAAACTTCTTGAAAGGAGTCTTCTTCTTTATTTCTTTTCCTTTGGATCCAAATCCCCTCTTCTCAAAATTGATGAACTTCTTGAATCTTTTCACCATGAGGGCCATTTCTTCATCTGAGTCTTCTTCCTCCTTCTCAACCTTAGAAGTCTTCAGAGCAATACTCTTTTGCTTCTTTTAAGGTGTAGGTGTGGGAGTCCATCTAGACTCATATGCTAGAAGCCTTCCAATAACTTCACTTGGCTTCATATTCCTGTAGTCACTATTCTCCTCAAGAGCCGTCACTTTTGACTCAAATCTTGCTGGAAGCGACCTCATAATTTTTTGCTTGATCCTCCTATCCGAATAGGGATCACCAAGTTGATGGCTCTGATTGACTATGACCATCAACTTCACTTGAAAGTCGTTGAAGCACTCATCCTCCTCCATCCTAATTTGCTCGAATTGTGTTTGGAGGACTTGAAGCTTAGAGTCCTTGACCACCTCAGTTCCCTCATGGGCCGTGTCTAGAATCTCCCATGCCTCTTTTGCAATTCTTGTTGTTTGGATCAATTTGTACTGATTGTCATCCATTGCACAAAGAATAGCATGCATAGCCTTGTTGTTCCACTTGGATGCTTCAAACTCTTGAGTTGACCATTCCGACTTTGGCTTGGGAACTACACTTTCATCTTCAAGAGTCTTTTCCGGAAGAGTGTAGCCATCTTCAATTGCCATCCATGCTCGGTCATTTATTTGGCAAATGTAAGACTCCATCTTGCCTTTCCAAGAGGCATAGTTTATTCCGGTGAGCAAAGGGGGTCTTGTGCTAGAGGCTCCCTCATTACCACTTCCGTTCCCACTCATAGTGTTTGGGTATGAATGAGATGAATGTTTATGATGCACCAAACACAAACAAAATGCAAGACACACAACAAGCAAGGATCACCTAAGTGTATCTAGGAACCCGCTCTGATACCAATTGAAAATACACAAAGTGTGTCTAATACAACCTAGAGGGGGGGGGGGGGGTGAATAGGTTTTAGTTGATTTATTACCAACTTTTCGACTTAATCAATTTTAATAATCCTACTCCATATTAGCAATCAATCAATCCAATATAAATAAGCGGAAAACAATAAAAACACAAGGATTGATTTACGTGAGAAACCCTCCAACTGGGCAAAACTCACGGGCTATCCTTCTAGCCACTTACGGTCCTCAAATCCACTATTTGAACAAAAGTTTGCAACCTAGGTTGACCTCAAGTCACACCTACTTGGTCACTAACCCTTTCACTCTACCCAACGGGCCTTTAATAGTGATTCTTGACCACAAGCTTGTGCACTAACTCACTTAGTCACAAAGCTTAACAATCAATGAAGAGGTTAAACAACCTATGTGAATATGTAAAAGATATTCAAACATGCAATTAATGCTAGGCAACAATAAATGCTTATCTAAGGATTTAAAGATAACAATAAGTGCAAATCCTAGATATCAATATCTAAATGCAAATGCATGAAGATTTAGCTAGAAGGGTAAAATCGTCCTAAATGCTAGCTATTAATGAACAAGGTTCTCAACCAACACACAACTACTCAATCATGTTATAAATGCCAATAAACATAAAGATATGCAATAAAATCACATAAAAGAGCTAACCCTAGGCAAACAAGAACATAAATAAATACAAAGAGATTTAGGGCATGTTCAAGTTACCTAGTCAATGAAAGCAAGAAGAATCCATGATGAGATAATGCTTGAAGAAATTAGATGCACATGGATTTGTGTTTGGTTGAGTAAAGATGAGTTCTTGAGAGTTTCTCTCTCTAAGGGAAGCTTGGCCTATCAAAAATGGCTTCTTGAACTCATAAAAACGAGCAAGGAAGAAGATAGAGCATATATATGGGAGCCTTAGTTGAAACATCGTCGTTTTGAACTTAGGGCATAAAATCCCGTCAATACCGCTAGATGGACCGCGTCGCAGGCAAGTGTCCAGACCGCGGTACACACAGCAGTGCACCATCTGGACAACAACGCGGTGCAGGGCGCTGTGCATGCAGGTGCACAGGCCGCGGTATGGGTAACAGAGGCTTACTGGACAACACCGCGACTTGGGTCGCTTTGCGTGCAAGTGTACGGGAAGCGGTACATGAAGCATGACTCTGCTGAGGTATGCCGCTCTGTATGCCGCGGGGCAAGCAAGTCTTGCCAAGCGGTCTAGGCCGCGCTAAGAGAAGAAAATCTCTTTTCTGGGCAAACTCAACACACTAAGTGATGTGCAAAATGTGCAAGTGTGGAGTGTGAAAAGAGGCATACAATACATCATTCAATTACATGAAGATAGAAACATAATGCATGCAAGTGAGTGTGTGCAACTAGATCTCTTCAAAGAAAGTTAAACTAGTGAGATACCTTTGAAGTGCTCTTTGAGAGAGATGATGTCCTTGAAGCTTGATCACACTCAAGAGGCCTAAATTACCCTTACAAAGAATAATCCCCAATGTGGTTTGTCAACGAAATAAGCCAATCAAAATATGAGGAACTTACACTTCCACTGGATATAACAAGCCCAGTAATCTGCAGGAAGGCAAAGCATGTCTTGTCACGATCGTGACATTTGCTAGTCCTCGTGTAAGAAATGAGGGCTTTAAAAAAGCAGTCTTTCAAGTCAAAGATCTCCATGTCGTACGCATAAAATATGAACCAAATTTCATTACTAAAGTTCCAGGAAATTGTCATTCGTATGTTGACGTGGACCAAGAGTTGGCTATCGACACCACCAAATCTGACTATTTGAGGTTCCCGTTGATCAATACACATGACCTGCAAATTTACCGGCATGGAGTGGCTGGTACACAAGGGAAATCTGGAAGATTCAAACTGGCAATCGACCGTTACAGATCTCTTGTCAACAAAAACACAAATTCTTTATACCTTAAACAAACTCCAAATGTACCTAAGCAATGGTGGATCAAGAAGAACAATGATTTGGTTCAACGAGACAACGGCTCTTGGGAATTTAATGATTATGTGCCACTTCCACCACCGACTAGCCTGATACAGCTCTGAAGAATTGTATATAATATATAAAAATTATTATTAAATAAGGCAGTCACACTAAGCTGACAAATATAATGCCACTGAATAAGTCCCCTCAGATAATCTAATACTTTAGTTGAGGGGTTAGCTCGAGGTTCCCTCACTGATTATAATAAAGGCTTTGTACTTATTTGCTTTAGTGTTACTTGTTTGTAATAAATGGGATCTAGCTAGGTCACTTTGCTTATGCTTCTTTGACCTAATTAGTCCACTTTGCAATGTTCTTGAATTGTATGGTTAGTCTACGATATATATATATATATATATGAGGAAATTTCAAGAAATGATCATAAAGTTTATGAATTTATTGTTTTTAACCAAATATTTATTTTTTATTATGCTTATCATTTTTAGGCTTGAACTGACAAGTATACCCTTCCTTTGGTTTTTACTTCTCCCAAAATTTCCCCTCAAAATTTTGCTCTCTTATTTCCAAATCCCTCCAATTTGTTGTTCATTTCAAATATTCTCTCTCTCTCTCTCTCTCTCTCTCTCTCTCTCTCTCTCTCTCTATCTCTATCTCTCTCTTTGTGTGTTTAAATCAGACGAACTGGACAAGAGCAGCTTCATTTATGTTCGTTTCTGGGCAAGACAAAGTAGCAATGACGGCTGGAATTTTTGGGCAAGAATCTAAAATTTGTGACAGCTGGAATTTCTGGGCAAAAAGAAGAAATTTCTGGGCAAGAAGTCGGTGGTGACAGTTGAAATTTTCTGCTGTGTAGAAGAAGAAAACCACCATGAAGAAGACAACCACCATCTAAAATTTTCTGCTATGAAGAATAGATTTCTGCTCGTCAACATCTCAAAATTTCTGCCCATCTAGATCCGAAACCCAGCAACAATTTTGTGTGTGTGTCTCTCTCTCATGAATTAGATGTTTCATTTGTGTTGTAGATCCGGAGCCAAACGATGTTTCTCAATGGTTCATTAATTTATTTATTGAATGAATTTATATGCCAGTTCATTTAATTACCATATTTGGAAGATTGATTTGAAAACAAAATCTCAGTAATTTTACAAGCTAGAAGTTACATGCCAGATTGTAATGAAATTATATGCCAGTTAATAATGAAGTTACATGCCAATTCGTTTAATTACCATATTTGGAAGACTAATTTCAAAACAAAATTCCAGTATTTTTTATATGCTAGAAGTTACATGCCAGTTAATAATGAAGTTACATGCATGTTTATTTAATTACCATATTTGGAAGACTTATTTGAAAACAAAATTCCAGTAGTTTTACATGCTAGAAGTTACATGCCAGTTGGTAACGAAATTACATGCCAGTTAATAACGAAGTTACATGCCAGTTCATTTAATTACCATATTTGGAAAGCTGATTTCAAAACAAAATTTCAGTAGTTTTACATGCTAGAAGTTACATATTAGTTGGTAATGAAGTTATATGCCAGTTAATAATGAAGTTACATGCCATTTCATTTAATTACCATATTTGGAAGACTGATTTCAAAACAAAATTTCAGTAGTTTTACATGTTAGAAGTTACATACCAGTTGGTAATGAAGTTACATGCTAGTTAATAATGAAGTTACATGCCAATTCATTTAATTACCATATTTGGAAGACTTATTTGACAATAAAATTCTAGTAGTTTTACATGCTAGAAGTTACATGTCAGTTGGTAATAAAGTTATATGCCAGTTCAAAGCATACATGATATGTCTCATCCGGCACGCAAAGAAAAACAACTCAACAAAAATGGACTTTATTTCTAAAAAATTTCAAAATTGACCGATTTAAGCAGAGATTTGAAAATTTTCTAAACATAACAAAAACGAACATAGAAACAAAAACAAACATAAAACACGAAAGTGTCCACCCCCAAACCTAAACTCAACAATGTCCTCAATGCTGCTCAACTCATAAAATATGGACAACGTTTAGCAAGATTCGGGAGATAGAACATAAACATCACAAAAGGCTAAAAACAAAACACAACAATTTCTAAGATCTAAGCACAATACAAAACCACTATTATATCTAAACAAAAATAAAAATCACAAACACAACAAACATAGCATTCCTATCATTAAGCGCATGGGTGGTTTCCGCCCAAGTCGACAACTATTCCACAAACACTCAAATTTAAGTAGAGGAATTACCTCTTGTGTCTGCGACCAACGCGTCCGTTGTGGCACTACCGTTTCACTTGATGGAATTGTTGTGGTGCGATAAGCGCACACTTTGTTCTTAGGAGCTGTGCGGCCCATTCGACCTGAAATTGTTCTTTCCTAACACAATCACACTAAAAAACAATCAAATGCATATGCCATAAATAAAAGGAAAATAAGAAAAAGAAAAATATAACTGCATACATATATATCCGCAAAGCAATTAAATCTAAACATTTATAGAACCTAATCTAAAATAAGAAACAATCAACAAATAGGCACCTCTCCGGCAGCGGCGCTATTTTGATACTTGCTTTTTGTATCGTTACCAAATTGTGATTATCAAAAGACATCCATACTAAAAGTTCCTACACAATATGCTCTAAACTAGCAAAAGACTAGTAAAACGGTAAGCGAGGGGATCGTCCACATGGAGGTGGTATCCGTTGACCATATCTCTTTTCAGTATTTATTGAAAGCTTGTAAATAAGAATACGGATAGGTGAGAATGGTGTGTGTTGTGTGTGAGAGCAAGGAAATGTAAGTAATGCAAATGAAAACAAACAAAAGAATATGGAATGGTGAGAATGGTGATTAAGTGGGTAATACGAAAAGAGTGGATAGGAGAGATGCAAGATAATGGTTACATAAGGATTTACAAGTTCACCAACATAAGTGCATATAAGCGATTGTTAGGCATTAGGCACATTCAATTCATGTTTAGGGCTTGTTCTCTCAATTAAGAGATTCGAAACACTAATCACTCTCCAAAAGGGTCATGGAAGAGCAATTTGCCTCTAGTCTCTAGTAAGGGATTCGAAACACTAATCACTCCTCAAAAGTGTCATGAAAGAGCAATGTGCTTCTAATCCTTACCATTACGCCTATGAACATATAGCCAAAACCTATTCTAGCACAATTATGCATAAAACAAGTTTCATCTATTCTTAGGAGCTAAGTGATTACGGTCATACCCGGATTGGTCATCCTTCGAGGTACAGCCGAATCCCACAAACACTCAAATCGATCATAACATGACATTTTGACCTTCCAAAGACATACACATAAATAGGATATTTGATTATAACTACTCATATACTTAAGTTAATCTACTCCTAATCCAATCCTTAAGCACATATCAATTTCCAATCATCCAAACACATGCCATTCACAACAAGAGATTATCAATGAATATCAAGAACAAATTAAACCCAATTTGAATATAGCAACAAACATCACATATATTGAGCACAAATAGGTTTACAATAATTTCCAAGTGGGGATTACACATAAAAGACAACATGATATACAAAGAGAAAAGTTAAAAGGAGACAACCCTTAAAGATGGCCTTCTTCATGAGCTCATTTCCCTTGCCTAGCTCGAATTTGGTCATAGACTACTCCTATCTCTATGTAATCTACTCTCAAATATGGTGGGTGATGGTAGAAAATGGATATGGGAAGCTTCCTATGGAGGAAAACCTCCATGGGAACTTTGAAAAGCTTATCTCTCTCTCTCTCTCTCTCTCTCTCTCTCTTATGAAATGAAGAAGATGAAGTGGGGAGTGTTTGGGGAAGCCAGGGGATCTGAAAGAATGAGGAGAAAGTGGTGTTTATATAGTTAGGGTAAGTTTGGGGATGAAATTTGGGCATGAAAAGATCATTTTAGCCTTTCTAGGCTTAAAGGAGAGCTCTAGGGCGCGTAGAATGGTCGCCTCGCAAGTCGGCTCGCCTTCTGTGACATTTGGGAAGAGGTTGAGGCGAGTGGTGAGGCGAGGGAGGGTTGGTCGCCTTGCACACTGGTATGGAATTTTCTACTTCGCGCACTAGTTACTCAAATAGCCATAATTTCCCCTAGAAACTCTGGAATAGTAATCCGTAAAATGTTCTGGAAACTAGACTTCTTGGGCTTTCCGAATATATAAGGATCTCAACATGGTTCGATCTAAGGAGGGATTTATTGCCTCCGCAAGTTGAATGTTCATCACAAGCCTATATAATTTCAGCCTAATAAGTTTTACTCATTTTAGCTCCCAAACTTGACTTTAAGCTTAAAACCTTATTGTAGGGAATATGTATCTACACAAGGCTCAACAAACAATTATATACAAAAATATGCCCGAAAACAAGAACAAAAGCTAGGAAATGGGGAGCTAAAATATGTGCATTTATCGTCTGATCATATATTCCAATAAAATAAATAAAGTCAAGAAAGAAATATACATAGTTTTTGCAAATATGGTTCCAAGATTGTTAAAAAAAAACTGTGATATGGAGAGATTAAAGAAAAAAGAAAAATATAGAGAGAAGAAAAAGAAAATAAAGGAAAAAAAAACAGTTTGATTACTGATAGAGTGGTGGGATCCGGCAACAAAGAGGCAGTGGGGCACATAACTCAAGATTTAAGAGGTGGGTCATGTGTGGACTTTTATTAACTGATAGAATGAGTGGACTGTATAATATTCATTCACAAATGAAATGAATATTTGGTTTGGATATTTGACAACAAAGTACTCACTTAAAATTTGACTTTTTTTAAAAATAAAAAAAAGGGCAGACGGGGCTGTAGCCCCGTGCTGCCCCCAAGACCATTCACCCCTAGATGCTAGTCATTTCAACTCAGATTGTGGAGCCATTCTCAGCAATATTGCTTCGAGTTTTAACCACCTGGGTATTTCTTCTGTCCTTCCTGGCCCTATAGGGACCAACAAAGTGACCCTTGGTCTTGCAAAGAAGGCTCTCCTTCTGATGAAAGATTTCGTTTGGATGAATGGTTTTCCTCCTTGTGTTTTTGGAGAGATTGAGGCGGAGACAAATTGTTAGTTTTGTTTTGTTTTGTTTTGTTTTTTGCTTCCTTATGTTTCGGGCGTTTGCCTTTTGTTTGTTTGCTTTGTTTGTGTTGTCATAAAAAAAACATATTAAGTTGACCTGTTATTGGTGTATCCATGACTACACATATCATAATTAATTAATTACAATTAACCAAGCCAACTTTTTGGTTATTTAATGCATATATAGAGCCAATGATATTAGGTTGTGGGCAGTTTGCATGGGATTATATTTATTTTGGCATCCGACCTAGCTAGAATACCTTAAATTGTTTTTAATTCTTCTGTCCCTCATGAAATCGATCAATTCATGGAAATAATGGGAATCAAACAAAATCAATTAATAGAGTTGATAAACTAAACTGAATTGATGAATTTAAATGTAAAACTGCCCCTATGGAACAACTATTCGCTTACATTATGGTGAGAAGTTTAAATGATTTGATCTATTTATAGGACTGAGCAATGAATATAATAGGCCGGGCTATAGTTTTGAAAAAAAAAATTTAATTATTTAAAAATAAATGTGTTTATGAAAAAATTTGTAAAATTATTTTTACAACTACAAAATATTCACTTAGGCCATGTTTGGTTGGTGGAAAGGAAAGCATGTTGGAAAAGAATCCTTAAAGGAAATGAATTGTTTTCCTAGATGGATTCTTTTGTTTTGTTTCAATATGGAATCCATTAGCGAATCCTTGATGTTTTGCCTAAAATGCCCCTTTGATGTATTAAAAAAATATTTTTAAAATTAAAATATTATAATATTCATATAATAAATAATTAAAATTTTAAAATATATTACAAATAATTATGAATAATTATATTTTTCATGCCAAAAAAAACTAACCCACCTGAATAAAAATATTAATATTAAATAAAAATTTAATTAATATTTTCCTCTCTGTTAGTCTTCCAAACTTGGCAACTCGCTAGAGTGGACTCAGTCCGAGTCGGGTTGTCATTTCAACAGACTGATTTATCAGCGAAGCCAGGAAGCAATAGCCTGGACTCTATCAAAACGCCGACATGGCAGCATCTCTGGAAGTCGTTGAGGGCGGAGAGCCGACCTGACTCGGAGGAGACAACCCGAAGGATATCTTCGAAGGTGGACTCGTCGCAAGGGATAATGAGTGGACCCATGTTAGCGAAGCCGTACTCCTCATCCACCTGAGACAACAGCCGCTTAAAGATTGGGTGGTTCAGGTGGGTGGCGTATACGAGATGAACCTCTTGCTACCAGCATCCACGCATACCACCACATGACCATCCGGCACGTCGGACGGCATCCCCGCCGCTCCTCTCGAGGAAGCCGTCACACGAGTCTTCCTCCGCCACTGTCTTAGCATCTGTCGGATCCTCACAATGTGGCAGATCTTGTTGCTCTCTGACATCGTCGATTGCTAAGAACTATTTTGAAAAAAAAAATTATTTGAGGGATAAAATGGTAACTTTAACAATTTAGGAATGGTGAAATCTGAATTCCGACCTCTAGAGGTAGGAATTCTAATCCACCAGTTTGGTGGAATCCTCCATGGAATGGAATCCTTATTCCATGACATTTTGTACAAACCAAACAATGGAATGAGGATTTATTTTCCCTTTCCATGCTTAATTCACCAAACCAAACATCACCTTTGACTTTAATTAATTATGATTTATACAATTGAAACTTCCTAAATTTAAATGTAAAATCTCATAACATATAAAGTTTATTAAATAAAACTCAATTGTCATACCATCTTAATTAGGGATGGCAATGAGGGGGGGGGGGGGGGGGGGGGGGGGGGGGTGTATCCTTCCTCGGGGTGTATCCTTCCTCACACCCCACCCCATTTATTTTTTCAAAACCCATCCCCTCATAAAACCCCACTATAGATGGAGCGGGTTGGGGCAGGGCGGGGTACAACGGGGAGTGCTTTCCCTATCCCCACTATTAACCCCATTTATAATTTTTGTTATTAAAATAACAAATATATAACCATTGAATATGATATAAATATAAAGTTATAAATAATTCCAAGAAACTATTAAAAAAAACATGTCATAAAATTCAATCATTTTCAAACATAAACATTAGAGACTTAGAGTTACAGTTAGCGGCTAGCGTTTTTTTAATAGTATTTTGTTTTGTCACTTCATATTAAATAACGGTGAAAAGATGTAAAGTTAGGGTTAATGTATTTATATATTTCTTTTTTTAGATATATTTGTTTTATTTGAAACTACGTAGTTCAACTAAGTATTATTTTAGGTGGGGCGGGGTGAGGAGTATAAAACCCATCCCCACCCCAAAAGTGCGAGTCCCCGTAGGGAATTCTGCCACCCCTAATCTTAATTATGTATGGTTATAATTTAGAGATTTTAGCAAAGGTTTTTATGATGGACTGTTTTCAAAAGAGTGTCAAAAGATAAAAAGAATAATTATGGAACAAAATGAAGTGTCTTTAGAATTTTTTAAAATAATTCGTTAGACTGAAGTGCATTTATAAAAGGAGTGTAAAAAAATTGGATTGTAAGGAGAAAATCTCCCATTTTAGTTATGTATGGTTATAATTTAGGGATTTTAGCCAAAATTACCTTTCAATGGAGTGAAATTGCAAAATTACCTCATTAATGATAATTATAGCAAAATTTGTCCAAACTTTCAAAAATACCTCCATTAAACACATAACTATACCAATGACTTGCTTGTTAGATCATGAGAGAGAATACAAGAGAGAGAATTGGTTAAAATTAAAGTGGTTCAAAGGTGCATGAAGAATTGGTTAGGAGACAACAAGAAGAACTCGGATGCTTGCAAATTTTTAGAAGAGAACTTTGATACAGTTGATAGTAAAGCTAGGATTGATGGTTGGTCAAAAAGTTTAAGAAAAGAGAGCCTGTCTATTTTAACAAAATTATGGATGGAACTTAGAAAGGATGAACAATTATGGAGACAGAAATCCAGGGTAAAGTGGCTGAAGGAAGGAGACAAGAACTCAAAGTTCTTCCGTTGTGTGGCAAATGGGACAAGAAGAAGAAACCATGTAGGCGAGATTTCGTTTGGAGGAGTAAAGGTTTCAAATCCTGCTCAGGTTAGGAATGATGTATTGAATTTTTTTAAAGAACAGTTTCGAATGTGGGGTGGCGTCGACCAAAAATTCTTGGTTGGAAATCAAGCGTATCTCAAAGGTAGAAAGGAAGGTTTTAGAGGAGGTTTTTACTAAGGAGGAAGTGTGGGAAACCATTTCCAGGTGTGATGGTAACAAAGCGTCGGGTCCAGACGGCTTGAATTTAAATTTCATAAAAGCCAACTAGAAGGTGATTCAAGGGGACTTCATGAAGATTATTCATCAGTTCCACAGGGATGGATCCATTGTGAAGTATTTGAACAAAACTTTTGTTGCTCTTATCCCTAAATGTTCTCATCCAGAGACGATGAAAGACTTCAGACCAATAAGCCTTATGGGTTCAATGTATAAGATTCTTGCTAAAGTTTTAGCAAATAGATTGAAGGCAATGATGAACTCGGTGATTGGGGAATATCAAATGGCATTCGTTAAGGATAGACAAATCTTGGATAGCTTTATGGTTGCTGAAGAGATTATTCATTCTTGGAAAAATGATAAAGTAGGAGGTCTTTTGGTGAAGTTGGATTTTGAGAAAGCATATGACTTTGTGGATCACTCTTCTTGGATTCGATTTTGAAGGATATAGGGTTTGGTTTAAAATGGAGACAGTGGGTAAGTTGTTGGATTTCGACTCCGACAATGTTTGTTTTGGTTAATGGAAGCCCAATGGAAGAATTCACTATAGAGTGGGGTTTGAGGCAAGGTGATCCTCTCTCGCCGTTCTTGATTAATATTATTGTCGAAAGCTTGAGTTGCTACCTTAAGAAAGCTTTGGATCTGAACATGATTAAAGGTGCAATGTTAGGTAATGGTGAGGTGCATATTTCTCATCTTCAGTTTGCTGACGATACCATACTTTTCTTAGAGCCAAAGATGGTTTATCTTAATTATACGAAGAGAATTCTGCGGTGTTTCGAGATGGCTTCAGGTTTGAAAATTAATTTTCATAAATCTTGTGTGGTCAGAGTGGGGAAAAAGTGGTGGTGGAAGAGGACTGGGCAGCCTCTCTCAGGTGTAGGAAATCTAATTTTCCAATTACTGATTTAGGTTTGCCTCTTGGCTCAAGACCGAGTAGTAAAGCTTTTTGGGACTCGGTCTTGCTTCGGATTCAGAAGCGTTTAGCGTCGTGGAAAAAGAAGTTTTTGAGTGAGAGAGGCAGGCTGATATTGATAAAGTCAGTCCTTGCTAGCATCCCAACATATTATTTATCTATCTTCAAAGTACCAGTTAGTGTGGCTCAAGACATTGAGAAGCTTCAGACGATCTTTTTTTGGGGCGACGGGATTGAGAAATGAAAACTTCAAGCAGTAGATTGGGACAATGTTTGCAAAAGTATGAGGAAGGGTGGCCTAGGTATAGGGAGGATTCTTGACAAGAATAAAGCTTTGTTGGCAAAATGGGTATGGAGATTCAGAAACGAAAGCTGGTCGTTATGGAGGCGGGTCGTTTGTGCCAAGTACGGGGCATAGGATAGTAGTCTTCTTTGGAAGTCGGAAGTTCTGTCGACTGCATCTCCCTTTACTAAAGCCGTTGGCAGTTTGTTCCTCGAAGGTTCTATTCCGGCAAAAATCCTCAAAGAATGTTTGCTTGTTTCAGGAATGATGTGTGGAATGGCGATGTGACTTTAAACATGGAGTACTCGTGAATCTTTGCTCTGTCAATGAAAAAACGTGAACCTATCAAGGATTTTGGTAGGTGGCAAGGTAATGAATGGGTATGGAACATGCAGTTACAGAGAAGAGTCTTTGATTGGGAGTTGGACCAGTGGAAGGATTTTAAGTTGACTATTGACAGCCTCAAAATTCAAAAATATGTTTCAGACACTTTAGCTTGGTCTTTCTGTCCAAATGGATCTTTCTCTGTCAAATCCTTCTGAAGATGCATTGAAGATGCCACTAGTGAACATCAAGAGGAAGGGGAGTTGGTTAGGCAAGGGATTGTTTCATCTAAGGTGGAAGTGTTTAGGTGGCACCTTTTAAGAGGGAGGATAATGGTAAAAGAACGATTGTTTCATCTAGGTATGCCTTCGCAATTCTAAAGGAGAGGTTTTGTGTTCTTTCGCTGCTCCCCTAGGGAACCTTGACACCATCACTGTAGAAATTTGGGCAATTCACAAAGCGTGTAGTTTGTGCCTATCAAAAGCCTCTATCTGTGGGAGAAGTATTCAGATTGTTAGTGATTCTTTGAAGGCGATTTCGTGGATAAATAATGATGATTTGGGTAACCTCATCCATGTGACATCATCTATGACATTCGAGCTATGATCTTTTCTTTGAGAAACACCTCGGTTATCCATACCTTAAGAACCGCTAACTCCTATGCAGATTCACTTGCGAAGAGAGGGATGGATTTGGATGGGGAAATCGTTGATTGGGTTGTTACCACATATTAGTTTCTTGTTCTGTGCTGTGCTGTTTCCTCTTTGGTCTCTGTTTTTAGTGTGCTTTTGTTGTGTTTTTTGGCTTCATGGGCGTCCTCTCTGTTGCTTTTACTTTGTTTTTGCTTCATTTTGGTTTGGCAGGGCTGTTTGGTGCTCTTGCTTGGGCAGCCTTCTTGGCTTGTTTTGTGAATAAAGCATGTAGTTTTCAAAAAAAAATATATATATATATATACCAATGTCTTGAGCACATTCTTCCTTCTCATTCTCAGTTAGGTTCATAAAAAGATTTAATATGTCCATAGTTAACTAAAACTTAATTTTAAACACACAAAAAATGATATTATAAGAATTTACATATGCTATTAATTGAATTATATTTGAGCCAATTTTCTTCTAATTTTAAAGTAATTGGGTTATCTTTGAAAGTTTCTGTTTGGCCTTAAAGGCCCTAAACCGATGCAAGTTATGCATAGCTTTGGGGTGAACTGATATAAATGGTATCGATTTAGGGTGAACTGGTCCAAGTTGAGCATCGGTTCGAAGTGAATCGATGTAAATTGGCAGCGGTTGCGCTGGAACCGATGCACAGCTTGCATCAATTTGGGTGGAACCTATGCATAATTTGCATCGGTTCGGCTTGAAGTATTTATTATTATTATTTTTAATAAAAGGAGTTAAAAATCATTGAAAAATATTTATAAGTAAATAAATTCATAATTAGGTTAAGTATAACAAATGCACATATTATGTAATTAAAATTAGAGTAGTGTTAACCTGAGCTTAACAACTAAATAAATACCTAAAATGAAAAATATTTATTACACAGATACATTTATTACATGGATAAATGAAAAAGTACAATAAATACTTACCTCATATAGTTGTTAACCTGTACCTAAGGGCACATGTTAATACTACCCTTAAAATTCAGTAGGGGATTTGGCAATTGTGCTTTAATTATGAGATGTTGACATGTTGTATGCAACGTACTATTTAAAGGCATGCAATAAGAAACCATCCATCCACAGAAGAAAAACAAACAACTAAGATCAGTTATAAAATTAGCAGGCAGAGGCATAGCACAAAGATGGAGAGAGCTGAGTGGCGAGAACAACTGGGAGGGTCTCTTAGATCCTCTCGACATGGATCTCTGCCGCTACATTATTCACTATGGTGAAAGGATAGAAGCTGTTGCCAATGCTTACAACGGGGAGAAGGTGTCAAAATATGTGCAGATTCTTCCAATATCCACCAAACAATTTCTTCTCCAAGGTTGGTCTGCAATTTAGCAATCCTTTCAAGCACATTGTGACCAGTTTTTTTTATGCAAGATCCGAAATCAAATTGGGCAACTGGTTGATTGCTGGGGAATCCTCCCGGATGGGGTACGTGGTGGTGGCAACTATTGAAGGAAAGGCTGTCTTAGGAAGGAGGGATATTTTGATTTGTTGGAGAGGAACCATGACTGTCTTGGAGAAAATAAATGATGTTGTGGCTTTACCTGACTCAGTTTCAGATATATTTGGAGATAATTCTTATCAAGATGCTAAGGTGCATATGGGATTTCATTCCATTTACAATGCAAAAAGCCCTTCCTCAGGTGCAAGAAGTCCTTCCTCTTAATATAACAAAACCAGCGCCAGAGAGCAGGTGAATCTTAATTGATTGTTAACAAGGGCATAACCCGTAAATTATTTTAGGTTGGGCTACACTATCATTTTTCTTTATTCAAAAAACCTTAGCTTATTAGGGGAAAATATATGAGCAACCGCTATTGGTATTTTTTTCTTTTTTTATTTAACAACAAAATTTATTAAGAAGCCACCAAAGGACAGAGAGGAACACACAAACAAGGGGCAAGCCCAACATCAAGAAAAACAGAGAAAAACAACCCCCAGCCACCAGAAAGGAGGAAGCAACCAAGAGAAATAGAAAACAGGCAACGGAACAAAAACGCACTAAAAGCTCCAGTTCACGTGATCACCACCATTTGACGAAGCCCTATTGGCAAGCATATCAACAAAAGAGTTGGAGCCTCTCGGATTGAACACTACCACTGTATTAGCCATGTAGCTAAGCTTGTTACGAATGTCCAGAATAAAATCTAAATGCAAAAGGCTGCCAAGACCATCGTTATTGATCCAATCGACAGCCACCTTCATCACAAGAAAATATAGATATAGGGACGAAATTTTGTTGGGACGAATTTTATTCGTCCCAATAGAACGTCTATTGGGACGCAATAACATATTCATCTCTAAAAATTTCAAACCTAAAGAAACCTTTAGGGTCGAAAAAATTCGTCTCAATAGAACGTCTATTGGGACGAAACAAATTATCCATCCCTAAAAAGGACAAACCCGACTAGACCTTTAGGGACGAAAAATATTTGTCCCGAAAGATTGTCTATTGGGACGAAAATAATTATTCGTCCTTAAAAATTGTAAAAATAACCTGACATTTAAGACGAAAATAATTTGTCCCAATAGAATGTTTATTGGGACAAAATAAATCATCTGTCCCAATAGAAATCCTATTGGGACGAAAATTATTCGTCCCTAAAAAGTTTGACATTTAAAAAAAAAATTATAGACTTGAGGACTTATTAAGACAAACATAATATTTGTTGCTGATAATGATTTATCGGGATTTAATTTTTCTTTTTTCTTTATCATTATTTTTTTAAGTTTTTCCTAAGAGACATATTAATAATTAAATTTGCTTCACTTTTATATTAATTCAAAAAATTAAGAAAAATTATATATATTATTTCCATGTACGATTAACGATAGACACTTTAATCTTACAATATATGTTTTTAAAAAATAGTTTAATTGCACATCATTTCTTAGTAGAGGTGGCAGTGCACCTCCCTTCCACATAAGTGGTGAGGGGTTCAAATCCCAGTAAGCGCATTTTACAAGCATGTGCGGGGAGTTTTCTTCCCTGGTTGTGGGAAGTAGTTATCTCCCATTATAGGAGTAGATAGTTCTTGTAATATTTAAAAAAAGTTTAATTAAATGCTACAATAAATGTTTTTAAATATCAATTTGTTTATTATGTAAAAATAAAATTTAAATTATTGGAATTAATTTACAATAAAAGGTTAATAACATATAGAGTTTATATCAAAATAGTATGCTCTTATTGACAAATTCAAGTGTTGGTGTTGGTCACGGGTTCAACTCTGGCTGAGAACCAAATATTTAATATGAAGTTGTGGGTGGGTCGAAGCTGCTACGGTGGGTGTGGCTGGTGGGTGGGTGGGTTGATGGATAGTGGGTTCTAAATTTTTTTTTCTTTTCAAAATTCATCCCTATAGATATTTTGTAGGGAAGAAATTTTATTTAAAGGGACGAAAAATTCTGTTCCTACAGGTGGTCAAAAGGGACGAAATACAATTTCATCTTTACAGGTTATCAAAAGGGATAAAATATTTCGTCCGTATATATTATCAAATGGGACGAATCAAAATCGTCCTTATAGGTAGTCTTTAGGGACGAATTTTAATTTTCGTCCCAAAGAAGCTATTGTGACCCACCTGAAGCGATGGATTTTTATTCGTCCCAATAGGTAAATAGAGACAAATTTTGGGCTATTGGGATGAAAAAACAAATCGTCCCAATAGCCCTTTTTTCTTGTAGTGCATTAAATCGCTTACGATAGTGATTTTTCTTCCCCTAGTATCTTCTCTAGAAAAAGCAAAGATCACAAGCCTTTTGAATGGCACAAATTTTGGCCATGATCGCATCTGAATACCCCACGAGAAGAAACAGAGGATTTTACCACTTGTGTCACGTAAGACACCCCCCATACCAGCGGGACCCGGAACCCCGCTAACCGAACCATCAACGTTGAACTTCAAGGAGTCCATTGCCCGCGGAATCCAATCTTCTAACTTGGAAATCTTCACCTTTTTCATGTCAACACAACATTCTCTCAAATTAAGAAGGATGGTCGTCAATGGTTCGTTAGATCCTTTCCCATGGTATTTAAACCACTAAGCGACCCTGAATTTGACCATATCAAGACATTGTGCTATTGGTACTGTTACTCAAAATGCTCTAATATCATGTGAAATTGCAAATTTTTGATATAAAAAAGTAATAATGTTTGATCAAAGTGTTGAGTAATAGAGAAAGGAGTAATCTCTCAAGCTCTAACAATATCGCCGGTAACAAATTAGAGTTGAGCTATTGGTACACCCCATATTGGTCTATTTATGTCCCACTTTTTTAATTATGTAGTATTCTTCTTTTTTTCTAAATCAAAATTACTTAAGAAGACATATAATTTAAGGAAAAAAATCTTTTATAAAGTAAATCTATTAAAACCCCACATTCTTTTTCCAAAAAAAAAAAACCTCGTTCTTGTAATCCATTTCTTGATTTTTGTTTCTTAACTTTTAAACCCTAAAACTTACTTTTTAGACACATACAAAATGCTCTGATATCATGTGAAAAAAGAATATTTTTGATTAAAAAAAAAAGTAATAGTGTTTGATCAAAGTGTTGAGTAATAGAGAAAGGAGAAATCTCTCAAGCTCTAACAACATTGCCGCTAACAAATTAGTGGTGCTATTGGCACACCCCCTATTGGTCTATTTATGTCTCACTTTTTTAATTATGTAGTATTTTTTTTTCCTATATCAAAATTACTTCAACAGACATAATTTAAAGAAAAAAATCTTCTACAAAGCAAATCTACTAAAACTAGAGGTGTCCACGGTTTGGTTAAACCGGCGGTTAAAAACCAAAACCGAAATTGGAAAACCGGAACCGAAACCGAAACCGAAACCGGCGGTTACAAAACAAGTTGGAAACCGGCGGTTACAAAACAAGTTGGAAACCGGCGGTTACAAAACAAGTTGGAAACCGGCGGTTACAAAACAAGTTGGAAACCGGTTGAAGCCAGTTCGGTTTCGGTTTAGCCTTTGGAAAAACCGTCCAAAAACCGTCCAAAACCGGCGGTTAAAACCGGCGGTTTAACCGGTGGTTTAACCGCCGGTTTACATAAAAAAACAAAAAACAAAAAACAAAAAACCGGCCTAAACCGGCCAAAACCGCCCAAAACCGGCGGTTAAACCGCCGGTTTACATGAAAAAAAAAGAAGCCCAAAACCACCCAAAACCGTCCAAAACCGGCGGTTAAACCGTCCAAAACCGCCAAACCGGCGGTTAAAAACCGAACCAAAACCGAAATTTTCCGGTTCGGTTTCGGTTTGAGCTGTCCACGGAACCGAAACTGCCGGTTTCGAACCGAAACCGGCCCGAACCGGAACTGTGGACACCTCTAACTAAAACCCCACATTCTTTTTCCAAAAAAAAAAAACCATGCTCTTGTAATCCGTTTTTGATTTTTTTTTTCTTCACTCTTAAACCCTAAAATGTGCTTCTTATACACATACAAAATATTATGGAAGAGTCAGAGAAAGATATCACACATATGAAAGAATTGTACGAGGACGATCTCAAGCATCTGGAAGAATTGTCTGAGAATGATATCAAGCATCTACAAGAATTGTCTGATAATGATATCAAGCATTTGCAATAATTATCTGAGAATGATATCAAGAATTTGGAAACAAGAATAAGAATAAGAAAAAGAAAAATTCAAAAAATATATATATATATATATATATATATATATACTGTTCAATGAAAGTTAGTTAAATAGAGACGTATACAGATATCAGAGATAGAGATATTAGAGATATGGTGTTTTAAGTTTGAATAATAAGTAAAAATGATAGTTTTGGAAATAAATCATAAAAATTAATTAAAACATTCAATTTCATTTAATTAACTCAAAATTTAAAAATAAGGGACATAAATAAACCGGTAGATGTGTGCCAACACTCAACAAATTATCTACTAAAAGAGTAGTTGATTGAATTAACCTGCATTTAAAGTGTAACATATTTCCTAAATTCTAGGAGATAATTAACCAATCATTAACATTCTTTATAACAAAAGATTGTCAAGTCAGCTTTTGATTTGTTAATATCGTGTTTGAGAAATCGGCCAAATCGGTCGATTAATCGCCAGCTAGCCGCTAGGCGGCCTCTTGCCGTGGCGAAAAGCCTAAAGTCGGCCACATTAGGCGGCCAGAGCATAGTCAGCTCTATTCACTGATTAATCGGTCACGACGGCCTAGGCAGAACCAAATCTGTCGACTAAACGAACCAGATCTGTCGCCATCTTCAACCAACCCTGAAACCTCTGGACCAAACGAACCAGATCGGTCGTTATCGTCGTCCAAAGCTACTGTCCACCGTTGCCAGTTTGCTGCCATCCTCCGTCCTTGGCCTCTGTCGGCCGATGGAGGATCCCTGCTCCTCCTCTGCATCCTTCGTTATCCATAAATATTGTGGTTTATTATTCCAAACGATGAGCTAGAATGATATTTTGTTGTGTTCTTGGTGGGTGATGTTCTTGAAGTCTGGGATGAAGTCTGGGATTTGAAGATCAAGAAAGAACTTGTTGTTGTTAGATTGGGTTTGGGAATGACAACTGCTTTTGAAGATCAACAAGCCTCTGCAATCCTTCCCTTTGAAGTTTGAAATTGATGTTGCCTTTGAAGTTTGGAATTTGAAATGAGTTGAATCGATTTGGGGATTTTGTTTAGGATTGATAATATATTTCTCTTTGCTGGGTGATGTTCTGTGCTAGTCAATTCTCTTTGCTTTGTGTTTTTGGCTTTGTTCTTTTTGCCTTGCTCTGTTTTTCTGGTGCCTTGGTTTGCCGTAGATGTTCGGTTTTACCAGGTGTTGTGGTCTGCTATGTTGGTTTGCTGCTTGTGTGCCCTTCGTGGCCTTTGAATGGGTGTTTAGGGATTTGGATTGGTTTATAATTGGATTTTGATAAGTAATTTGGTATTGATGGATTTGGAATTTGTGGATTTGGATATGATAATTGGAATTTGTTTGAAATTGTGTTTTCCGATTAATCCTCGATTAATCTCCGACTAATCGGCCTAGGCGCTAGGCGTTGGGTCTCCGCCCGACTAGGGCCTAGCGCTTACTAGAACACTGGTTAATAAATAGCTACAACTCACCACCTAAGATTCATAGTTGATAATTACATCATGATCACTTGATCAAGTTTCAACACTTAGAACCTGTCTTAGCTTGAGTCAGTGTTAGCTCTAAGCAAATGCACCATGTGCAACCGCCCTGAGCACAACATAAAGGAGGCTCAAAATTTAAGGAAAATGATACGAAATGACATTCTTTTCATATTGAATTTTGAGAGTATTACTAGATTAATAACTTAAGTTTAAATGACACCAAATAGTTAAAATAATATCATCTTCTTCTGTTATTACATTTGTGCAATTTTAAGGGGGTTTTTTTTCAAAAACCTCCATTGATGGAAAACCAATAGAGGTCCCCCATCAATGGAGATAAAATACCTCCATTCAAGGTCAGTTCGGCCTCTATTGGAGGTCGAAATCGACCACCAATAGAGGTTTCAATAAAAAGATGACCAAAAAAATTTTAAAATTTTTAATTTTTCTTAGAAAGTCTCGAAAATTGCACAAGGTCTTGGAAAAATCTGAGAAACTACAAAAAAGTATTGGAAATTACCAAAAAGTCTCGGAAACACCAAAATAATTCTCAAAAAACACAAAAAAAGTCTTGGAAATAAAAGCGCGAAACTTATTATTGTGAGTGTGTTTTAAATGTATTTTTGTCAGATGCACACTTTTTGTGCTATTAAAACTTAAGTTATTAATTTGGTGATAGTCTTAAGACTCGCTCATTAAAGAGTGCTATGAACCCCTCAATTTTGGTTAATAAAAAATTAAATGTTATATATATATATATATATATATATATATGGAGGATCCTGTATGAATTTTTTTTAAAAAATTAATAAAAAAATTTTAATAAAAAATTATCAAGTGTGGGATCCTGTACCAAATTTTCATACGGGATCAAGGCTTACAAATGTGATAAACAATGAAAAAAAAATTTGAGCCACCTCAGTAGTAACTCTATCATTGATAGACTATCAACTATCAATTTTGGAAAAGATAGAAGATTGGAAGGTGAAGTAAGAGGTGGCTAGAGAAAAATGAAAAAAGAAAAAAAAACGTTAAGCCGGCCCGGCAGGGATATAAAAATAAGATGAAGTTAGTTTAAAATTATTTTGTGATTTTAAAAAATATATTATGGAGATAAAATTCACCCACTTCCATCCCCGTTTTTGGAACTTTTTTTTTTTACCTCCAAATGGAGATGGAGCCCGCGGGGATTTGGGGTAATATCCCTATTTACACGTGATCTAAAATTATATAATGTTTGCTTATAATTATACAATGAGATCGACTGTACGCAGTATGCCCCGTTTGTTATAGTATTTTATTCTTGTCGGTAGGGATGGTAAAATTATCCACGGATACGGATATCCATAAGAATCCATTGCATTTAAAGTTTTTTCATCGGATATGGATATAAACGGAGTTAAGATGAATATCTCTATCTTAATATCTCTATTTTAATTAGCTGATTATCTGAATCTTTCCCACTCACTTAGAAATGGGGATGAAGATATATATCTCAAACGGATACGGGGATAGATATTGGGGTATCCATACCCAATCCGATCCATTGTCATCCCTACTTGCTGGCCTTACTAATTTCCACTGTTGCAAGTCTTGTTTTGACCTGTTTTTATGCTCTCATCTTTCCTTACAAAAAGGGTTCTGAATCTTCTTTGACAATGGCATGATCGGTCAAACAATTTTGTGAGCTAGCTTCTAATTTGTCCACAACTAATTTTCATTTGATTTTCAATAATGATGTGCTCAGGCAGCCTCTAACGTCTATCACGCTATTTTTTAATTTGTTCAAATACCATTTTGTAGGAGAACTCAAGAGAATGAACTCAAGAGATGTAAACTTTATAGTTGATGAATATTTAAGAATTTCATTTCTTCTTTTATTCAATCTTTGATTTATTATTATTATTTTTAACTTTAAGATAATATTCTGCCTCTGTTCCAAATTCCAATATTATCCAAGCGGCAGCATGTTGTTAGACTCTATTTCCTAGTAGGTTAAGCGCAGTAAACCTTTAATTACCATTCAAATCGCAATCATAGGAATTAAATCTACACTTAAAAATTTGAAAACAATTACATATATGAGTTGAGATGTCTATCAATAATCAGATTTTAGTTTGTAATTTATTTTTCCTGAAAGGGAATGGTGATGCTGACTTAGTCAATAGTTCAAAAATTTTAATTGAATTATTATAATAAAAACCATATATAAAATATTATCATCACCAAACGGAAAAGAATCCCAGTTTGCATGATTCTATAACACTACAATTATTGAATTTATTTATTTGCAAGAGTGGGATAAACATTAATTTGTCAAAACTGGCCAAGTGCAGCTTACCTGTCCTTGTTGTGTGTGTACATATATATAAAGAATATAAATAGGGACCCTTTTGCATAAAATAATATATATCTATCTATCTACAAAACGTTGAATGTATTCAATAATGAAGATAAATTCCATAATCAAACTAAAAAGAATACAACCTAAAAATCATAAGAAGCAGAAGAAGTACCGAGGCACTATTTGATCATCTTATTTTCTATTCAATAGAGTTTGGACTCACATCAGTGATAAATTAAAATCTGTACGTAAAATACTGAAATTATTAAAATGACCAAAAATGGAAAAAAAAAAAAAAAAAACTAAACTAAAGGATCGATATTCAAAGTGTTGGATCAGGTCATCTAAGAATGTTAGTGTCAAGCTTCTCATCGTTCATCAGAATGTTTTTTGTTCGTCAAGCATTAATTTTCTGACTTCTCTAGACGGTTTATGTAAGCTTAATTAGACATCTATATAGATTAGTCAGACCGTGGAGTATTTTTTTTTTTTTAGAATCACGAACTTTTATAACAAAAGGCCAAAAAGAGCACAAACAACAAACAGCAAGAAAAAGGCGAAAAACAGGGCACATGAGCCACAACCCCAGAAACAAAAGAAAAAGCACAACAAAGAAAAACATTGCCCACCCCAAGAGACCAAAAACCATCAGGAGATGCTCCAAATTAAAATATCCCCCTCACCGTCAGACCGTAGAGTATTGCAAGGATAAATTCAGGTCATACGAACTGTTTTGTTTTTAAAAAACATATTACAATAATTCGAAGTTTTAAAAGGATTACGAATCGAACCTACTATCTCATAAAACATGTGTGAATAGACATAACACTCGATCAAACTCATTTTATTGACACGAACCATAGTTCAGATTACACTATTGATGCAGACCAGAACGGAACTCACACGCGTTCGAACACACAAGGGTTTCTTTGATCTATAATTCCGCAGAAAAACAAAAAAAAAGGAGATATTTGAGTTAACAACTCAAGAAATTTTTTTTTTTATTCCAATCTAAAATATCTCAGAGCGATTACAACCAAATAAATAGAGAAAATAATCTCTTTGACTCCTAACATAACTCCACTATATCGGGAAACAATCCCGGATTATTTACGAAAATAAAAGCTAAATGAAAAAAAGAAAGAAAACCCCAATTGTCACGCAAGAAACTTAAAGTGCCCGGATGACAAGCTAAACAACCTTTTCTTGGGCCTAAACCGATTTCTAGCCTGTAGAGCACGTCCTGGGTTTTTTGAAAACATATTATAATAGATATTTAGAGCCAGTATGTAAAAGCTATGATCCAACAAAGTCAAGTTCTTTTTGGACTCTAAACGACTCAAATATGAGCTTGCCACCCTGTCCGCATCAACTATCAAATAAAAACGATATGGATGGGTTCACACTGATAAAATTTCATCAGAAATCTAAACAAGTGGACTAGCTATGTCAATCATGAGGATGGTGACAATTGTAGGAAGTCAAAGTCAATAGATATGCTTTGGCAATCTATATCTTGTTCCATATCCTGTACAGAAACCACCACCCATGGCCAAAAAAAATATAAAAAATATAAAATAATTAAAAAAAGAGATAAAATCTCAAGCCTACTTTATTGACGGAAGATGGGACGGCCATGGATTAAACGAGCAAGCTCCGTGGACAAAAGATTTGCTGTGTTCTGGAGATTCTTCGCAAGTTGATTAAAGTAGACTTACATACATATATACAGAAAATCAAATAAATAGTTGTGGCAAATGTGAGTCAAATAAAATGACATACCATTGATATCCCATTCTGAATCCGTCCCGTTGATATCCCTATGAATAAAATGACATACCGAAAGTGAACACTAAATGTGATCAGAAAATACATTATATGCCAACAGGGAAGTAGCTCAGTTGGTAGATGGACAAGCTTGAGGTTTGGACAAATGACTCCCAGATCAACGGCTCGAATCCTACCAATGGTGAAAGATTTCAAAAAAATACTTGAATTAATAGATATGTTGTCTAAAAAAAAATACATTATATTTATCTCATTTAGATTAGACGTTGAACTATAGGGTGGTTGCTTGGAAGTACCAAATTCTTAAAAGAATTATTTCAAAAAATAAAAAGTCTAAAAAGTCTAAAAAGTATCATTTTGGCTTTATTTGTTTGGTCAATTGTTGAATTCACTAAACTTATGCATTCTTCTCAAGATGTGGCTTTACTGGACTTGTCATCACTTTTGTTATGGGAAAACGGGAAGAGAAACTTCAATGCATCAAATACATTACATAATTGGAATAAAATATATATGATGCATATATATGATTAATTAAAAAAAATGAGCGAGCTGAAGACAGCCAAAAGAAAATACATTTCTAAATAAGCAAATTATGAAGGGCAAAATAATAAAACTTCCGGCCGCCTAATATTATTTGATGATAAATGGCGCACATTCTTTTTTTTTTTTTTAAACTGCATAGGTTTTATTGATAAAACAGGGGCATAGAGGCCACAAAGCACATCAAGAATAGAGGAAAACAAGCACACCCAACAAGAAACAAGACACAAACATGCAGCCAAAGAAAATGGCCACAACTGTCACCAAAAGCTATAACATCCGACAAAGACAAAGAACACAACAAAGCCCAAACAAACAACAAAGTAACAGGCAGCAAAATAAACTAACACAACTGCAGGAGAGTCAAGACAAACTACCACATCTGTAAAGAAAAAACGAAGCTCATGAAAAGCCATGATCACCAACCAACAAACTTGAGACTAGCCTTTGTCATCTTATTTTCCTTTAGCAATTCGGTCCACCAACTCTTCTTCAACACCATCGAAATTGAAATCACGAACCCCACTTCGAGTCTTCATCCTATGGATTCTTGAAGGAAAAATCATTTTCTCCCTGCCTTCTATCGAAAGGACACGGAGAAGCAACAATTTCCCCCACCTTCCCCTTCCCCTTCCGAAAAAGAGGTTCCAAATCCCAAGATCAACAAAAAGATTAATATCTGGACCACCTAAATCACTCCCCATTGGACTCAAACAGGGCCCTAACAAACCTTTACCCTTCTCAAAATTAATTTGATCACCGGATACCGACACTCCCCCGTCGGATCCATCATTAGAGCCAAAGATCCTAATACTCTTACTACTCACCCCACCTTTAACAATACCCTTACCCCTTTTCCCGTCACTAGAACCCCTCAAAACAGCCTTACCACCCAAAACAGTCCCATCCCCACTTTCAGCTAACCTACCAACACGAACCTTGGTACAAACACCCCTACCACAACTAGCGTTTACCACCCTAACCTTACCAATCTTGGAGACCTCATTGCTCTCTTTAATAACACTACTGCATGTGCTTTCACTATTTTGAGAATCCAAACAACCTTTCTCTTTAATAACACCCTTCCCCAAGCTTTCACTTTCTTGAAGAACTAACTTGCTATCTTTCCTATCCAAACACCTTATATTTGAAGCCTTACCTATATCAGAAGGCTCACCAACTTTCCCAACACAAGATCCAGCCACCTCTCCATTCAAGCCATTAGACCACAAATCGTCAATTCTAACTGAAACATCAGCCACCCTCATTTTAGCTGCCCCAACAGAACCTGACTTGGCAACTATAACCCTATCACCACTAGCATCCTTTGGCCACCACTCATCTCCTTTTGTAGACCTAAAAACCTTTCCAACCACAAGAGGTCCACCCCCATATCATCCTCCTTCAACTTCGCCACAAAGGAACTAGCCTCCAAGACCACCTTAATGTCACAACAACAACTATGGTTATAAGGTAATAAAACTAAAATCTCCCTCTATCAAAACAATTTCTTGAACTAGTCTCCTCATCAACCAAAAGAGGTTCACCAATCATCCACCCCAACTTCATGAAGAGCTTTGTATCCTAGTAACACAAAGGGACCCCTCTAACATTAATCCAAACTGCTCTGGCCTGAAGGAGAAGGGATTCAGACTAGTTAACAACAGAAGAAAAATGGTTATCCTATAAGAAACGGCTTTTCATGAATCCATCTTTTTCAACTTCAGAATCAAAGTACCATAAAATGCTTTTGTCCCCAATGTAGGCTGAGGAGAACTTAAAACCTCTACACCATAATCTTTGGTTTACACTAGACACATCTGAAAATTGCTTGAGGATTCCTACTGCACATCTCTTGATCCAAACATGATCCATCTCCTGAGAACTCCATTTCATTGTCAACATCTCTTCTTCTTTCCTCACAACCAAACTCTTAATCCCTTTATGATTTCCTCTAACCACATCTGCAAAATAACCACTTTGAAATCCCTCCCTTCTTAGCCCCTCTATTCCTATCCTCTCATCAAAAGACTGGCTTTTTCTACCATAGCTCAGAGATCTCCTTTTGCTCCAACCGAAATTAGCAACCTTTGCAACTATATGCCACCCTAAAACATGCATCCCATTTGCCTTTTTATCTATCAAAATAGCTTCCTCCAGAGAATCGAACCTACTGAAAGCAAACCCCGATTTTCGGAACCCAAACTTAGTAGGCACAAACACATCCCTTACCCTTCCGAACTCTTTGAACACACCCCACAATGTTGCTGAGTCTACAGTATGATTCAAATTATCGATGAAAATGGAGAAAAGATTCACCCTAAAGTCATATTTCACCTTCTGACCACTAGGATTAGAGCATTTCTCTCTAACACTCATATCTTCACATTAATTCACCCAATTTGAAATTAGCAAAGTTAACATCAGAACTGATAAGGAAGTGATTCCTTAACATATTGGGTGAATACTAACTAGTGAGCAACTGATGACCACATCGTTGAAGAAGGAGAGCAGCACTCTGATGGAAGCAGAGATGTTGAAGCTCCCGGCAACGATGATGCTCTTAGGATGACGAATCTGAGGATTGAGCTGATGTTGGTGATGAAGCTATGTCTGGTGTAACGGCTCGTGGATTTTGCAAGCTGGTCTACTTGATTCCGGCAATGGGAACGACAACTGATCCAAGCCAAAGGCTGTCAACTTGATAGAATCAGATATTTTGTTAAAGTCCACAGCAACAGCGATGCTCTTAGGACGACGGGTCTGGAGTTGGTGCTGGAGATGGTTGTTGACGGTCGCTGGTTGCTGACGAGTGGACAGTGACAATGGGGATGGCTTCGGGTTTGGTGGGTTGTCGAGATGGTTTTGAGCTAGGGCATAGAATTGGGGGAACGTTATTTGTACAGATAAATGGCACTCATTCAATCTTGTTATATCTTAAATTCGAGTGTTGCCATACCGCATGTTGTATATGAAAAAAAAAAATACTAACTCCCTTATTAATGGCATAATGATATTAAGATATTGACAAGATAAGATTAGTCTGGTGGTAAACCCTTCACACATGCACCACGAGGTTGCTAATTTGAATCATCTCCCTCCTAAAAAACCCTAAATTTATACAATAGTGTAATACATAAAATATATATATATATATCTGTATATATATATATATATTGAGATGTCACTAATGGCATTATTACACACAAACTAATCCCAAATTACACAATGAAACCCTCTATTGAATTTATACAATTGTGTAATACATAAATAAATAAATATTGATGAAATTGGACTGAACTAAGGGGAAAAATCATCACAAGCGATAATATGCTTAAAAGTCCTAGACAGTATCCAGAAATATATTAATAAAGAAAAAGAGTAACAAAAGTAATAGCAATACATCACAAACTAGAGGACACATCCCCAAAATAACCATAGGCACGCAAGACACGCAAGACACAGAAGAAAAACAAAGTTAGGAAAACCTAAACGACTCTCTACCCATACAGTCATTACCAACTAGCGAAGAACAGAACAAAGGAGTTGAATACCACCAGGAATCAAAAGAAAGACCCAAAGCGTGTTTAGAGAGAGCATCTGCCACTTTATTACCTCCCCTAAATAAAGTTTCTTAATAAAGGTGGAAGATTAACTCTAATAAAAACAGTCCTCTCTAGCATACCCTCTTACTATATGTCCGTATTTAGAATGCCGGTGGGTGTAGCTAAGGCGATAGAAAACTTCAGCGTGAGTTCTTTTGGGGCGATGGAGCAGAAAGGAAAAAGGTTCTTGCAGTCAAATGGGAAGATATGTGTAAGAGCAAGAAAGTAGGGGGGCTGGGCATAGGACGGATGCTGGACAAAAATAAAAGCTTCTTGGCTAAATGGATGTGGAGATTTGGAAGTGAATTTGATTCCCTATGGAGGACAGTGTTGTGTGCAAAATACGGGGTTCGGAAGGAAAGTCCTTTATGGGAGTGGATTCCTAACATGAATGCCTTATCGTTTGTTAAGGCGATAGGAAGTCTCCTAGCCAGTGGTTCGAAAACGAAAAAAGTGATTAATGAAGGATTGAAGGTCATCATAGGGGATAGTAACAAGGCTGATTTCTGGAGCTTCAGAATTGGGGACAACTCTCAGTTGAAGTCGTCTTGTCCAAGGATATACGCCTTGGCAAACAACAAAGCTGGTGTGGTCCAGGAGTATGGTAGCTGGATCGATTCTAGGTGGTCTTGGAACATCCAGTTAAGAAGGCCATTGTTTGATTGGGAAAAAGATCAATGGAAGGTGCTAATGGAGCTTCTGGAGAACATGAGAATTCATCAATTTACTCATGATGTTCTCACCTAGACTTTTTGTGCGGATGGAAAATTTACGATAAGGACTTTTCGACATCAATTGGCAGATTCCAAGGAGGACGATTTAGTGGATTTTAGGAGTAGCTGGCAAGGTTTGTGCCCTGTCAAGATAGAGATGTTCATGTGGCAATTATTGCATGGCAGAGTTATGGTAAGGGTGGTGATGCACAGGTTCGGTGTGGCTACCTCTACACCTTTGGAGTGTCCGATGTGCAACACAAATATGGAATCAATAGATCACTTATTTCTTCGTTGCACTAGGACTTGAGAGCTTTGGTCTAGGTGTATGGGCTGGTGGGGTATGGAAAGCTGCTCAAGTGGTGGCTTGTTGGAATGGATCAGAGCTTGGTCAGGGATGTGCCCAAGGGCAAGCCAGAACAGAGTGTGGAGCACTTTGTTTTTCGCCATGATTTGGACAATTTGGGAGGCGAGGAATGAATTGGTGTTCAAAGGCAGTAGAATGACAATAGAGCAGGCTACGGATTTGATCAAATTTCAGGTAGCATGGTGGTTTAAACATCATGGTAAATGTTCGATGCTTCCCATCACTACTATGCTCCTAAATCTGCCTGAAAGTTGTAGTGAAGCCAAAGTTCAGAGGAAAGCTAATATAGGAAAGTGGATCCCCCCGATAGAAGGTGCGTTTAAGTTCAATGTCGATGGATCATCTAGGGGAAATCCTGGAAGCGCAGGTATTGGTGGTGTCTTACGTGACTCTTCAGGAAAGATTCTGGGTTCGTTCTCTCTCAATGTGGGCTATCAGGATGAGATAACAGCAGAACTTCTTGCCATCCACAAGGCTGTTAACTTGTGCGTGTAGGCTGGTGTTCTGATGGGTAAGAAGATAGATGTGATTAGTGATTCCAAAGTCACGGTTTCGTGGGTGAATGATGAAGGAATTGGAAGTCAGGAGCATATAAATGTTCTTCTAGATATCGGAAATGGGCTGGTCTCATTGGGGAACACCTCAGTTATTTTCAATCCGAAGTCCAGTAATTCTGCTGCAGATTATTTAGCGAAAACAGGATTTGGTCCGAACACAGACTCCCTGGTTTGGAGCTTCAACATGTAGGCTTTTTGGTTTCCTTCAGGCGGGGATGGGGGGTTTTTCGCCTTTGTTTGGTTTTGTTTTGATTTCGGTAGTCTGCCTTGTTTAGGAGCTAAGTTTTTTGTTTTGTCTATTCGGGTTGTCTTGTCGTTGTGATCCTGCTGGGTCTTGGCGTTCTTTCCAGCCGTCCGGGCGATGAATAAACTCTAGTTGTTCAAAAAAATATATATATGAGAAACTTGGAAATCCATATGCGAGATCTGATGAATGCAGCTTTGCCAAGCTTGACGAACACGCTATGTAACCTGATCAAACCTAATCAAAAGAAGATGCACAACATAAGAAGAATCACTCTCGAGCCTTATCCTATGCCAACCTAAATTCCAAGCATAATTGATGGCTAAAGAAGCCGCAAGGAGCTCAGACTAAAAAGTAAAACCCTGACCAAGGAGGACCGCGAAACAGGTCTTAACAAAAGATCTGTAAGTTCGAAAATCACCCCCACAACCTCCCACACTTGGTGAACCCAGAGTTGCACCATCGGTGTTAACCTTTATCCACCCCGGAACCGGGGACGACCAAACCACACTTCTAATAACCGGAGCTTTACCTGGATACCACTGAGATCAAACCGGTGAAGAATCAAATATATATATATATATATACAGTCATTTTCTCCTCAGTGCGCACTGATATAACGTATATCAGTGCATTGCATATGGACCACTAATTATAGAGAAGTATTGACAAGTGCATACACTTTGAGTCAAAGTATGTAAATCTAATGGTCCACATCCAACACACTGATGAAGTTAGATCAGTGCGTACTGACTTAAAAATTTATGTATCTATATATATAAATATATATATATATATATATATATATATATATTGAGACGTCACTAATGGCTTTATTACACACAAACTAATCCCAAATTACACAATGAAACCCTCTATTGATTGAGTTGACCATGAAACTGGCAAAATTACCTATTCTTTTTTATATTTAATGATAAAATATATAATAAATTCAAATTTTGGAGAAAAAAAATGTTGGAGATGGAGATGCTCTCAATCAATCGTAAAGTTGGGAGGCTTGCAAGCCTCCCCCTTCGGCGCCACTACCACATGTTGGAAATGTTGGAGATGTTCTCAACTGGCACAAGTGGAGGCTCGCAAGAGCTGCCACTGTGTAAACAGAATACCAGATCCTCCTCGATGACCTGAGAGGAAATTGATACAACTGCTGTCATTTAGTTTAATTACAACTCCTTAGCTGTTACAATTAATGTGTTTATGTATAGATATCTTATAGGAATTTAGTTATGACTATTCTTCCTATACAGCTAAGTTAGTTAAGTTTTCTTGTTGTACTCATTTACAAAAGCTGCTGTTCTGTTTTGTATATATATGTTATTCAATACAACGTAAGAAATAAGTTCATCACAAATCATATTCTCTATATGGTATCAGAGCACAAATAAACTCAAAAGAGTCTTCAATCGATCCAACAACAAACATGACTAACACTGTTTCTTCCTCTTCTTCTCCCTCACCGTCGATGACAATTTTTTCATCGACTTCCTCAGGTCATGACGGAAACATATCCGGATGAAACACCATTATATCCATCAATATCGCTGCTCAGGCACCTTTGAAACTTACTGCGACAAACTATCGCTCCTGGAAACTTCAATTTCAAACTCTTCTAATCGGTTTTGATCTTATGGGGTTTGTTGATGGGAAACGCTCATGTCCACCTGAAACCATCACAACCGGTGACACCACCGCACCAAATCCAGAGCACCACATATGGGTTAGACATGACCAATTGTTGCTCAATGCGATCCTCGGATCCATCACACCCTCAATCATTCCATTTATTGCTTCCGCCAAGACTGCTCATGATGCATGGATTGCCTTAACCAACACTTATGCTAAGCCTTCAAGAGGACACATCATGCACCTTAAAGGTGTACTCACTAACATCACCAAAGGTACGCAATCCATCACTGAATATATGCAACACGCGAAGAGTATTACCGATGAACTAGCCATGCTTGACGCACCAGAAAATCCTGAAGATCTAACGGTAAAAATTCTAAATGGTCTTGGTGATGAGTATAAAGATATATCATCCGCTGTTCGTGCTCGTGACACTGCAATTTCCTTTGAAGAATTGCATGAGAAACTTCTTAACTCTGAAGCCCTTCTGAAACAAGACCACAAGAACACCACCAGTTTACCTATCACTGCAAATTTTGCTGCCAAATCATAATCTGGAAATCATCAATTCAATAGGCACAACAATTGGTCTCACACAACACAATCGAACAGGCCGGCTACACCAACCTCTAATTTTTAGAACTCCGGAAACTTCTCCTCCTCCAGTCCGGAGAAAACAGGTCAGCCCCTAGACCATACCACGGTTTTTGTCAGCTGTGCAGTGAGCAGGGGCACACGGCCAAACGGTGCACCACGTTCAATGTCTCTCCTGTCCATGTTCGTTCTCAGACGAACCAGCCACGTGCACAATGGCAACCTGGTGCAAACTATGCTGCACTGAATTCCACAACCACACCGGAATGGCTTCTGGACTCTGGTGCCTCGCATCATGTCACGTCCAACTTGAATAACTTATCACTACACTCTCCCTATGATGGCTCCGGTGATATGATGATTGGTGATGGCTCAGGCTTACCTATCACACACTCTGGTTCTCTTCATCTCCCTACCAAGCATTCATCCTTTTTATTGTCTAATGTTTTGTGTGTGCCAGATATGAAACAAAATCTGATTTCAGTCTCTAAATTTTTGTGTTTCTAATCACGTTGCCATTGAATTTTTTCCATCTTCTTTTATTGTGAAGGATCTTCGTACGAGGGCGCCGTTTATGCAAGGACGGACTAGGAATGGAGTCTACGAGTGGCCATCTCATGCTCAGCCTGATAAATCATCCATCTTTTCTTTTTTGAGTATCAAGGCCTCTCTCCTTGACTGGCATCATCGTCTAGGTCACCCATCATCAAAAATATTGTCTAAGTTAGTGTCTTCTAAAGCAGTGTCTATCCTTTCATCTAGTAATTCTAGCAATCCGTGTAATGCATGTCATATTAATAAAACTCATAAGTTGCCGTTTTCAATTTCCACCATTGTTAGTTCCAAACAGCTTGAAATTATTTATTCTAATGTTTGGAGCTCTCCATTTATTTCTAGAGATGGTTGCAAGTACTACGTATTATTTGTTGATCACTTCACAAAATACATGTGGCTATATCCTTTGAAATTCAAATATGATGTTCATGCAGTTTTCAGTCACTTTAAACCCCTAGTGGAAAATTTTTTCAAAACCTCCATCATATCACTCTACAGTGACAATGGTGGTGAATACGTAGCTCTAAGAAAAACACTTGCAACTTATGGCATCTCACACTTTACTACACCTCCTCACACACCAAAACACAATGGTGTTTCTGAGCGTCTGCATCGTCACATTGTCGAGACGGGTTTGTCTCTTCTCACACATTCCTCACTTCCCCTCACATTCTGGTCATATGCTTTTCAAACTGCTGTATACTTGATCAATAGGATGCCTACACCCATTCTAGACATGTTGTCTCCTTTTGAGAAGATTTTCGGTGTCAGTCCGTCATATGCCAAATTGCAAATATTTGGGTGTCTTTGCTACCCGTGGGTTAGGCCATACAATAATCATAAACTCATGCCTCGATCTAAAGCATGCATCTTCATAGGGTATTCTCAGTCACAAAGTGCTTATCACTGTTTAGATCCGGAAACAAATCGTCTATTTATTTCCAGACATGTCAACTTTGTTGAGTCTATATTTCCATACAAAACTCTAAACAACAACCTTCCTAGGTCTAGCGATCAATCGTGTTCCACTTGGTTGTCTCACGAGTCTCTGTCTGTCACAATTCCTGTCTCCCAAGTTCAATCTCCGTATCCGACTGACCATGAGATCCCTCGACAGATTCTGCTTCCTGATTCCTGAGCAGAAGCTGCTGCTCCATCTCTTTCATCATCACATTCGGTCAGCCCTCTCATGCAACCATCCTCGCCACATGCAATCCATACAGCTGCACTACTTGCCTCATCCACCGCTCATATAATTACATCACCCACTCTCAACCAAACTGCACCAGCTGTTTCTCCAAATACTGCACAACGTGCCACCCAATCAGACCAGCTCCTTGCTCCAATTTCCACTCAAAATCCTGCACCAATTATCATCCAAACCGTTCCCCCAGCCTTGACCAAACCGCATCACAACAATGATCATCCTATGATAACGCGGTCCAAAAATAACATCCACAAACCGCTGTCCAAAATGTCCCTACATAGTGTATTATCCCCTACACATGTCCAGCCCACTTGTGTTTCTCAGGCTTTGAAAATTCCAGAGTGGAGACGTGCGATGTCTGAGGAGTTTGATGCTCTTGTGTGCAATGGAACATGGGATTTGGTTCCTTCGAGTGCCTCGGATAATGTTATGGGCTATAAGTGGGTGTTTCTCACCAAACGAGCTTCGGATGGTTCAATTTCAAGGTACAAAGCTCGCTTAGTTGCCAAAGGTTTTCATCAGCGACCGGGTCTTGATTACACTGAAACTTTTAGGCCAGTTATTAAACCCACTACGGTTCGTGTAGTTCTGAGTATAGCGGTGTCTCGTGGGTGGCCTCTCTGCCAACTTGATGTGAATAATGCTTTCTTACAGGGGCATTTGTCTGAAACAGTCTTTATGGCTCAACCTCCAGGGTTTGCGGATCCTGCTAATCCGTCACATGTCTGTTGTCTGAAGAAGGCGATCTATGGTCTCAAACAGGCACCTCGAGCATGGTATAATGAGCTTCGCCAATTTCTTCTACAGAATGGGTTGGTTAACTCACACTCTGATACCTCTCTGTTTATTTTTAATACTAATTGTTGTATTCTTTACTTGTTGGTATATGTTGATGACATTATTGTCATTGGGAGTAATGGTGACCAAGTCGATATGTTCATAATGACCCTAGCTCGAAGATTTTCAATCAAGGACCTTGGTAACTTTTCTTACTTTCTTGGGGTTGAGGTCCTCCCCTGTTCGGCCAGCTTATATGTCTCTCAACAAAAGTATGTATTTGATCTTCTATCTCGTTCAAAGATGCTTGATGCCAAGCCTGTCTCTACACCTCTGCCCACTGATCATGATCTCAAGCTTCTCGATGGCACTGCACTCACTGATGCCAGTGAGTTTTGTCAAGTAATCGGGGCCTTACAATACTTGTCATTTACTCGTCCTGATATTGCCTTCGCAGTGAATAATCTTGCTCAATTCATGCACCGCCCGACGACTGGTCACTGGTCCCTTGCTAAACGTCTCATGCGATATTTGTGTGGTACAATCAATCATGGCTTGCTACTTCGTCGTGATTCTCCTCTATCCCTGCATGCTTACTCTGATGCTGACTGGGCTGGAAACAAAGATGATCGCACTTCTACTAGTGCGTACATTGTTTTTCTTGGGTCAAGTGATGTCTCATGGTGCTCTCGCAAGCAACGTACGGTTGCCAGGTCGTCAACTGAAGCGGAATACCGGGCTGTTGCTCACACTGCCGCAGAGGTCATCTGGGTATCCTCTCTCTTGCGCGAGCTACTTCTTCCACCCTCTACCCTGCCGACTATTTATTGTGATAATATTGGTGCGACGTATCTTTGCTCTAATCCTGTGTTCCACTCTCGAATGAAGCATATTGCTATTGATTTTCACTTTGTTCGGGAGAAGGTTCAAAGTGGCAAGCTTCGTGTGTCTCATGTTGTCTCCTCTGATCAGCTGGCTGACTCACTCACCAAGCCTTTGTTCAGAGCACGGTTTTCTCTTCTTCGGTCCAAGATTGGTGTGTCTGAACTGCCCATCATCTTGCGGGGGCGTGTTAGAGATAATGATACAACTGCTGTCATTTAGTTTAATTACAACTCCTTTGTTGTTACAATTAATGTGTTTATGTATAGATATCTTATAGGAGTTTAGTTATGACTATTTTTCCTGTACAGCTAAGTTAGTTAAGTTTTCTTGTTGTACTCATATTACAAAAGTTGATGTTCTGTTTTGTATATATATGTTATTCAATACAATGTAAGAAATAAGTTCAGCACAAATCATATTCTCTATAGAAATGGTCTTCAAATTTTGAAGTCTCCTCCCATTTGGATTTTTTTAATATTATTATTTTTAATATATTAATATTGTAAATTACTAATAAACTGTTTGAGTCACGATGTTTGACCAATGAAATGGTTGTTGTTTATTATTATTTTTTTACGAATTGAATAACATGGCTGAATGGGTATTAGTGTATAATTTTACGCTATTAGTGACATCTCAATGTCATTATGTCATTGATCAGGGGTTTAAAAATATTTTTGTCCAATTATAAATTACGGTTGTTTTATATATAAATTACGGTTTTGAATGGGAACTTTCGAGGAGGAATATCACTATGGTTGATATAATTTTATTTTTTGAAAGGTAGTTTAATTTATATAATTTCAACACCACGTTATACATATACTTTATTATTCATTTTTTCCCTTTTTTATAATATTTAGCTTAGTCATGCATTTGTTTAAACACAATCATACGTACCTGTTGACGGTGATTTTTGGATCACGTAAAGTCGATCACGCATCACACAAATTATGGTGAGTTGACAATAATGTTATGAACAAGAAAGATGAAGAGATTAAGAAAACACAGATTTTACGTGGTAAAACCCCAAGGTGGGGAAACATCCACGGTTGCCGGTGACGACGAGAAGGAAAATTCACTATGAATAATATGATTACACACTCAGGCTCTCTTTTCTCTCTTTTCTGTATGTCTGTCTCTTTGTTTCTATGTATGTTTTTGTCTCTTTTTCTATACGAGATTATGGGTCTATTTATAGTGCATAGAACCCTAATCTTTGTTGTACAAGTAAAGAAAAGTGGTGGTGTTTAATTATGACTGGTTACTTGTTGAAGTCGTCCTCGTCTTCTTTCCTGTTTTGTATCTTCTTTGAATTGAATGAATCAGACTTGTTGCCTGATTTGGACTCTGATATCTATAAGGAGGTTTGTTTCCTTATCAGAGTTTGCTTCATGATATCTTGTTTGAATAAGACTCTTCTTTTACGTATCTGAGTCGTGATTGTATTTAATGTCTTCCATGTGTTATCTAACTGACCATCTGCCTAACCTGACCAGATCTCTTTTACCCCGATCAGATTGTATTCACCTGACCAAGTTATCTCTACCCGATCGGCTAGCTTCCCCGACCAGGTTATTCGTACCTGATCGGTTAGTTTCCCCAACCATCTTAGGTAAACTTGATCAAGCCTTGAAATCATCTACGGGTCGTCTTGGGTTGATCTTTCCTTGCTTACTTTGATGATGTGGCATATCTAATCACCATACTTTCGGGTGATCATGTTGACTTGTCATGCTATCAAAAAATCCCTATACCAGTACCAAACTCAACGGACAGGTCTTATAATTGGAGTTGAATTTATGATAGACGCGAACTTCCAATAAATATCTTAGTTACGTTAACTGTTTCTTCTGGTTGTAATTTTAAGATTCTTCAGGGTGTAATTTTAAGAGAAGGTCATATTAGGTTTATTTATTATTATTATTTAATTATAAATTCTCATATTGTTGGAAGCTTGTGTTTCAACAATAAATTAAGTATTGCGAACACCTTCTAATGTAGCTTGTTTTAAGAAAAAAATGTTCATTCAATTTGACAATATCAATTTTGCCATACCCGATGTTTGTCTATAAAAAAACTAAAAATTAATTAAGTATAGTATTATGGAAATTTTAAATTATTGATTTCTCTCACCAATATATAATGTGCATATTGCATCGTTTAACTACCTTCTACTATATTTGCTTAATAACCACCGTAGATAATTGAATTAAAGATCTAATAGAAATGTTTTTGTATATGATTGATATTATAACATCATTTTATTTTATTTTTCTTTTATATATATATATATATATATATATATATATATATATAAAGGGAAAATTGAAAAAGTATATTATTTTCTTCAGAGACTTTGCTGTCAAATTTTTATGCCATCATATCATAGTAGAGGATCATAAATTTTAATTGGAGTTGATCATTTAAGATGCCATTTAAAGATTTTAGGCAAAATATTGGTGATGGCGATCGATGTGCCGTTGTTGCTGCTACAACATTGATTGTCGAAATTGCAGGAGTTGTACCTTGAACATGTAACAAACCTAATATTGTCAAATTGTCCGTCTCCTGGCTTCAGCTTGCCTGGCTTAAGTTTCCTGCGTTCCCACTTGTTTGTTTGCTTCGCCTCTTTTTCTTGTTTTGTAGTACTCTGTTTTGTTGTTGTAGTTCTGTCTCCCCTTGCCCTGCTCTATGGTTTTTGGGGTCCCTTTGCTGTGGGTCGGTGGTGCCTTTTGCTTTGTGCTCTGTTTCGACTTCTTGTCTCTGAATAATATTTATCTTCTTCAAAAAAAAAAAGCTTGTTTGTTTTAGCTTGCTCGCAAAGGACCAGTCTTAGAAGGGGGTGCGTGTGTTGGGGTCTCTTTGTGTTTTTGCTTTTGTTTCTTGTCTTTGTGTGGATGCTGCTGTGCCTGCGTTTCTTTCCCCTATTCTGTGGGTGTGCCCTCTGTGTTTTTCTTGGCTATGCCTCTATAAAACTTTGCAGTTCAAAAAAAAAAATTGTCAAATTGTGGGAACCTTCATGGAGGGCGGCAAAACCTCACATGGTTTATAGGCCGAACCTTCCTAGAGGGTACATGACTCGTTGATGTGAATGTGAGAGACTTGCCGATTAATGATCAATCACATTTAGTCTTTAAATTACTCTAGTCATAAAGTTATTTCGACATACCATGGACCATCTCAGACCTTTAAACTTGGAAGTAGCTAGTAGTCATCTTCAAATTAAATGGTGATGTAATGGTGTAGAGTAATTATTCGACAAAATTGGTTATCCATTGAACGGTCCATGTTCGTGTTTGTGAATAATTTCACTGCCCTTTCTTTCAGTTAACAGTTAATATCTTATTATTAGTTTCCTCAATAACCAAAATTCAGACAGATTAGGTGTTTCAATATTTGTTTTGATTTACCTTCCATTATTTTTATTCTACAAATAACTTTGACCCTACTAGAAAATTTGTTCGTCAAGAATAATATGAATCCCCCCAACAAAAAAATAAATCCAATACACAAGTTGAAAATTTGATTAAATAAAGAATAGCAAGGAAAAAATGTATGAGAATTTTCAAAGAGTTAATAGGGAAAAATAACAATACATTTTTGTATTATAAAAACTCAAGTTATTAAATTTGTACTATCTCACAACATCCTTATAGAAAAGGGTTAGAAATTTTAATAATTCATTTTTTTTAAATGAAACCATATAATTTGTTTATATATATATATATATATATATATATATATACACATCAAAATTGTGATATTTACTTTTCATTGATTATAAATAACACACAGAAGTGATCTAATACTCATATCCATTAGTGAGAGTTGCGTTTTGAGACGTGTTTGTAGCAGTTGATCTGGCCAAATGCACTAGACTCCTCATCGAATGGCGTCGGATTTCAATAATAACAGTTATGATCAGGACGCCGGCAATAACAACAATGAAGACGATGATGATTATGAAGATGACGTCGTTTTGCAGAAACTGGAGGAAGGCGATCATCACAATGAGAATTCAGAGAAATATCACAAGCCAATCATTCCTTCTGCTAGTAAACGCCAACAAGGCGGTGCTCGTAAGCAACCTGGGTCGAGGTTGTCGGTTATTTTGCTAGACCAAGGCATGTTCACTGTGTACAAGCGACTCTTTGCAGTTTGCTTGACTCTCAACATTACTGGTCTGGTCCTTGCAGCCACCGGTAATTTCCCATATGCAAGAAACAGAGCTGCCTTGTTTTCCATTGCAAATATTTTCGCTTTGACACTCTGTAGAAGCGAAGCTTTCTTGAGGGTTGTCTTCTGGCTCGCTGTCAAAGTACTCGGACGATCTTGGGTGCCTCTCCCAATAAAAACTGCTACTACTTCACTTCTTCAGAGTCTTGGTGGTATACACAGTAGTTGTGGTGTTTCTTCAGTTGCTTGGCTTGTATATGCATTAGTCCTCACTCTCAAAAACCGAGCAAACACTTCTTCAGAGATCATAATCGTGGCCTCTGCTATTCTTTGTCTTCTCTGTCTCTCTTGTTTGGCCGCATTTCCTCTTGTTCGATATCTCCACCACAACGTCTTCGAAAGATTCCACAGGTTCGCTGGATGGACTTCACTAGCTCTTCTTTGGGTATTTGTTGTCTTAACAATCTCTTACGACCCAAAAACCAAATCCTACTCTAACCAACTTGGTTCAAGATTGATTAAACAAGAAGAATTCTGGTTTACATTAGCCATTACAGTACTAATTATCATTCCATGGTTGACGGTGAGACGTGTACCTGTAAAAATCTCAGCTCCTTCAGGACATGCCTCGATTATAAAGTTCGAAGGCGGAGTAAAAACCGGTATTTTGGGTAGAATCAGCCCATCTCCATTATCTGAATGGCACGCTTTCGGCATTATTTCGGATGGGAAATCAGAACACATGATGCTAGCCGGAGCTGTCGGTGACTTCACAAAGTCATTAGTTTCAAACCCACCAAGCCACTTGTGGGTTCGACAAGTACACTTCGCCGGTCTGCCTTATCTAACAAACATGTACGATAGGGTTCTATTGGTCGCAACTGGGTCTGGAATCTGTGTGTTCTTGTCGTTTTTATTGCAGCCTAGTAGAGCAAATGTGTGTGTGTTGTGGGTGGCTAAAGGGATTGAACAAAATTTTGGGAAAGAAATCGAAGGGATGATGAATATGCAACCGAACGATAAGGTGATAGTTCATGACACAGCTGTGCTTGGTAGGCCAAATGTGTCTCAAATGAGTGTAGATGCTGCTAAAACATTCGGGGCTGAAGTTGTGATTGTTACAAGCAATCCTGAAGGAAGTAGGGATGTTGTGAACAAGTGTAAAGCTTCAGGAATTGCGGCCTTCGGTCCCATTTGGGATTCTTAATTAATTTCATCACTTTTTTGTTTTGTTTCCTCATTAACTTTATTTTATATACTTCTTCTCTTTGTCTCTTTCTGTCCAAATTATGTTTATATACCAATAATTTTCTATTTTCAATGTAAAGATGGTGATTCAGGTCGGTCAACTGTGTCGAGAACCACCACCACTTTTGTTATATTACTTTATCACATGTATATAATTCTTGTGTTCTGATTGGGATTTCATGTAATAATAATGTTTAATCAATGAATATTATTGATAACTTTTTTTAAAAGTAATTATTCCAATTTTCATGAACATTGTATATCCCAATTCCCAAAACTGTATATATTTGGATAAAATTTAATCAAACACTTTTGTTTTTCAAAATTTTCATATCTATTATTCTTAGATTTTTTAAATAATATTACTTATATATATATATATATATAATTAATGCAAAGCAGTTATGTTTTATAGTTCTGCCTTTTGCTTATACTGTATATCTTTATCTGTGTGAATGTGTGATACTGATCTTATATATCAAGATTCAAGCGTGTGGTACATCAATAATTTTTTGAATGGTTGACCTTTAATTTGCTGTTGTTTATATTTGTTGATGGGCATAATGCTATGATTGTATGGTATTTCCATTATTACATTCGTGTGAAATCTGCAAAATGAACAAGTCTGAAATTCCGAACCCTTTTTCGTATAGGATCTCGATGCAGTCACATTATTTACACTGAGAACATGTTTAAAATAATTAAGGAACAAGGTATTATCTAATGTTTTCTAGAGTTGAAGTTTATTTTCGATAAGGTGGAGATTGTTGATATTTGTCTCAAAGTAAAATGTATTTTGTATTTCAGACGTATTTATAATTTCGGGTTTTAATGGATTTTATTGTAATCAGCTAAAAGTCTCTTACTATATAAGTGAGTTGTTGAGAGAGCTTTTAGACTAAGTAGTCACTAAGTTAGCTAGCAAACAAATATGTAGAGACAACACAGAGAGAAAACCCTCGAACAAAGAGAGCTTGTGAGGTTGAAAAATTGAGACCTAGAGGGAGAGAGAAAGCTTGTGGGACAGGGGTAATCTTTTGTACTTGTAATTCTCATTATCTAGTGAAATTGGTGTCTCCTTGGACGAAGTCAATTCGGTGAACCACGTAAAAAAATTGCTTGTGTTGTGTTGTGGTTTTGCTTGATATTGTTGATTGTGTTTCCTTATTGCTAGTATTACTTGTGTGTTCTTATAAGTCCATTCAAACAAGGTCTTTGAAGGAGTTTGTGGTAGTTTTCGGTTTTTCCAACAAGTTATTCGATGAAATTACCAAATTAACGAAAGAGGGATGTTGTCCTTAAAAAGTGGTATTAGAGCTTAGGCTATTTTGGCATTGCTTGCAATGGCCGGGAAGGGTAGTACATCGTCTGGAAGCTCCAGTGGTGTGAAGTTTGAAGTGAAGTCATTTGGTGAGAATCAAACTTTACATTATGGCAAAGGAAAATGAAGAATATCCTCATCCAACAAAACTTCTAATTCACGGTTAAGGGGAATCCAAGCCTACGGATATGTCTCAAGAAACGTAGAAGGTGTTAGATGAAAAGGCTATAAGTTCCATTGAGTTGCATCTTTCTGATAAAGTAATATACAATGTTATAGAAGAGGCGAGAGCTAAGGGGGCATGAGAAAAGCTTAAGAAACTTTACATTGGTAAAACCTTATCCAACAAATTGACTCTCAAATACCAACTCTAGGGCTAAAAATATAGGAGGGTGAAGATGTTATGGTACACTTGAATGACTTTAACTGGTGTATTAGCGACTTGATAAGGGTTAATGTGAAGTAAAGAGGATGATAAAGCTCTCTTATTGTTGAGATTTTTACAAAATTTCTTCAAGCATTTTCAGACTACTTTGTAATTCGGCAAGGAAACTCGCCAATGTGATGCTGTTGTTTTCGATATAATTCCTTTTGTGAAATTGAACAAGGCAAGTGAGAGGGAAGCTCAAGTAAAATGACTACTTGTCAAGGAGTCTAGTGAGCAAGGCCGAAGAAGAGAAGAAGTAAGTCGGAGAAGAACTCTAGATCGAAATCTAGTAAGAAAAATGTTAAGTGTTACGTTTGCTGTTAGGTTTTTGAGTCATGTTGGCATATTTCCATATCAAAATGACATTTCCTTTATATTGATTATTTGTCTAGGTTTTTGTTGACTCAATCTTCAAAGAGGAATGACACATATCATGCAAATTGAAGTCTTTAAGAGGAGCAAGCTTTGTTGCACATCAAAGGTATATTTAGATCTTATTCTTGCAAGGCGTTTAGGCACACACACACACACACATTGCATTTATATGTGTCACTGTATTATTGTGCTCAATTGGTATAACACATACACACACACATATTGTTGTATACACATGCATTAGATTTATATTGACAACTTTTATAAATTTGCATGTTCTAGAACTATTTCTATGAAATTGCATACTTGTGTTTATTTGTATTTTATTGGTGTCGGACTTGAATATGTTCTCATATTGTTCCTTACTGAGTTCTGAACATTTCGGTTACTCATTCATAAGTTTTCGAGTTCCGAGTTTGATTTTATGAAACTTTTCGTGTGTTTATCGTACATGATTTTCGTCCTTATGTAATGAGTCGAATTCCTAAGTTTTTGGTTAAAGTTTCTTAGATTTCCATATCCATGAGAGAGTTTTGGTTCGTAATCCAAAAAGAAATCGAATTCAAAGTTCGGAGGCCGGAGAACTGTCAAAGAACGCGAAAGGTGTACGAGATGAGGCATGGGTGGCAAATTGCCAAGAAGGCCCCTCTCTCATGAAGGAGCGCGGCCTCCATGGGAAGGGACCCTCACGGCCCCTGTGGAGGCCATGCGCCTCCATGGGAAGCTGAGGTGGCATGCCCTTTGTAAGTTCCTCATTTTGTGATTGGCGTATTTTGTTGACAAACCACATTGGGACATAAACTGTAAGGGTAGTCTAGGTCTTCATTGTGCATAGTCAATCTTCTCAATACCTCATGCTCAAGAGCACACTAAAGGTATATCACATGTGCTTAACTCTTGAAGAGATTAGTTGCACACACATACTACTCATGCATGTTTTATTCATCCTGCATTTGTGTTCACTGCTTATTTGTGTGCATCCATTACATATCTCACACTTGCACCTCAGTGTTAAACTTAAATATGGTTGTGTGTTATACATTTCATTTTCTGAAGTATGTTTGGAAACATCTGCACTTGCACAATGGTGTGCTTGTCTTAGCGCGTTGTGTGACCACTAGAGATGTCAATTTACCCTCTCTTGGATTATTCTTGGGTTACATGGTCATATACCATGAGTTTGGGTAGTCTTGTTGTTGTCCTAGATCTGACCATTGGTCACTCAAATGACCATATCTCTTTCTAGAGACATTGAAACCTCATTCCGTAAAAAGGATTAGAAATTAAACATCCATACCTTTCCAATGGTATAATATACGATAGATTTCGATGTCATTTGGTCATGTTTTTGGTCACTCAAAACTGGAGATGTTGTGCCGTCGGGTTTTCTGTTTCCCAAGAACAAAGTGACCTCAAGGCAACCTTAAGGCGACCTGCTTTCCAAGTCACTTTTTCAAGGAGATTTTGGCACTCATTCCCAAGAGCAAAGTGACCTTGAAGTGACCTGACCACCAAGTCACCTTCAAGTCGCTTTTTGTTGCTAGAAATCAGTTTTTCATGTCTAAAACAACGTAGCTTCATATAGGCTTGATATTTATATCCTATCTTCTCTCCATTTCATTTTGAGGAGTTTAGAATTTGTTCCTTGTGAAATAAAGTGAATTTCTGGAGAGAGAGAGAGAGAGAGAGAGAGAGAGAGAGACTCCTAAGAACCTATTTTTACTCAATCAAACACAAACCCCATGTGCATCTAGCATCCTTCATGCATCATCTTCTCATGGGTCCTCATGCTTTCATATCTTGGTAAGTTGAACATGTAATAGAACTTATTGTTTCATTATTTTTTCATCTTTGCGTAGGGTTAGCAATTACTTTGTTGATTAATTGCATGTTTCTTTGGTTAATCATGTTTTGACTATGTTTGTGTTTTTTGTTTGTTGGTTGAGTTTTTGTTTTTCTTTGATAGCTAGCATTTATGACCATATTACCATCTAGCTAAGTCTTTATGCCTTACATCTAGACATTGATATTTAGGACTCATTACTTGCATTTCTTGATTGCATTTATTGTCCGTGTCATGTTTTATGACAACTCTTGTTAGTTGGCTTTTGTTTGATGACTAGGTTTTAGATTTTCATATCTTTATCTAGTTAGGTCTTTGTGAATGTTCATATAGATATTTTGATATCTAGGATTGTTTGATTTTCAGAATCACTAGATAAGCATTTAGTGTAGCCTAGCATTAATTGCATGTTAGAATATCTTTGCATATTCACATAGGTTCTTTATCTCTGCATGGATTGTTAGACTAAGTGGATTAGTGCACAAGCATTTTGGTTAAGAATCGCTATTAAATGCCCGTTGGGTAGAGTGGAAGGATTAGTGAGCAAGAATGGTTTGATGTGAGGTCAACCTAGGTTGTAAACTTTCATTCAATAGTGGATTTGAGGACCGTGTGTGGCTAGAAAGATAGCTCATGAGTTTTACCCAGTTGAAGGGTTTCTTACGTAAATCAATTCTTATGTTTTTATTGTTTTCAGCTTGCTTAGTGTTATATGCTTGCTTGCTTGCTAAAATGGGTTAAAGTTTTTAATATTGACTAATCATGAAAAGTTGGTATTAACTTGATTAAAACTTATTAACCCCCCAGGTTAGTTTTGACACGCTTAAGTTATTTTCACCTTTCTTGGCTGCATGTGGTCCCCTCCAAGCTACATCACTTTCCCTCCCATTTCTTTTAAAAACCCTATCCGTCTCATTTTGTCTTTTGAAGAGTGCAGAAATTTTTGTGTGTTTCTCTCTCAACTTCAAAACTCCATATCTCAATCGTTTCTCAACCAAATTGAGTGATTCAAAAAGTAAGAGATTCGTTTGAAGTCTACTATCTTCTCCAAGTAATCATGAAGTCATTTGTTCAAATATTTTTGGTGTTCAATATCTATTTCGTGGCTGCACTCAAGTCTTCAAGGTATTTACTTATCTTTTAATTTCTAAGCTTTAAAATGTTCAAATACCTTGCGTCTTCTTCCTATTTCGTGTATGTGACTTGAACAAATATTGTTTGGAGATAAAGCTTCAATTATATGTCAGATTTATCTAATTAGAGACTTAAATGTGGTTTAGGTTTTGTTAAATCTAAAACTTCACATGTTTGAGTGTTGTATTGTGACTAGCTTATATTCTATGGCTATTTGAGTGTTAATTGTTAACAGGGTTTTTTGGCAAGGGTCCAAAGGAGAATTTTTCTACCAAAAGCGTCTATCTAGTAAGGACCAATCCCAGCTCCTAGGTACCTAGCGGGATCAATATCACGACCTAGAGAAAATCAATACCTGGTAAAGACCAGAACCTTGACTACCAACCTACCTAGATGAAGCACCAAAGACATTCAACCAGGAAAAACAGGTACCACATCGGGCATCCATTCTGATACCTAACGAATGGGGTACCATGATATCGTAGATCTAGTGCCTTACAGGTACCTGATCCCTTATGCCTGGAACATCGGTACCATGACGCATACCGAGTGTCCCAGAACACCTTTACATCAGCCAGGGACCAACCAAGACTGGCCCCCCGCATGACCAGCAGGATGAATATCACTACGAAGCCACCAGCATGATAGAATAAGCCACCAGCATGAATATCACTACGTTCTTATGTGATCAGAAGATAAATGTACCTATTTCTCACCATCAATCTTAGCACCATTTAGTTCAGCAATATTGAGATGTGCTATAACTTTCATCATGTGATCTTTCACAGATTGTCCAGGTTTCATCCTAAGATTCATAAAAGCAGTCACGGCCTCTCTCTTAGTCGTCCTAGACCTCATAGCAAACATTTCCTCTAGAGACATCATTATATCAGCAATGGACTCCATTCCTTCATGTTGTTGTTGCAACACGTCAGAGATAGTGGCCATTATATAACATTTTGCCATATCATCAGAAGTCTTCCACTGCTCATACTCATCTCTTTGCATCATACTAGATTCATTATTAGGAAGGGGTGGTTTAGGAGTAGTCAGAACAAATTTATGTTTTTCACTTTGCAGCAACAACCCAATTTTCCTTTTCCATGTGACATAATTATCTCCAGTTAAGGTGTTATCTTTCAGGATGTTCATAAGTGATGGGGTCATGATTTCTGATTAAAACAAAAACATATATAAGTAAATAATCATGATAAAGCACTTTTAAATATTTATCTTGAATTAAATAAATAATCCAATCGTAAAAATTCAACGGTGATCCAACACCTATAAATCTTACGCCTCGTTTGGGAGTTCGTACTATTTACTAGTTGGACTAGGTCCCACCTAATTGTTAACATAACAACCAGTGTTTTCAATTTTAGCCTTGCAATTTTATTAACAAGAACTCTTGGGAGGATATTAATAAAATTACATTGAGTGTGTTACCAAGATATCGACCCTCAATTTTCTCTCACGAGAATCCCTCCTTGAGGAGTAGATTTCGTTTAAGTCAATCGTCTAGTCTATCCTTGTAAGGAAGTATTTTGTTAAATTCCATTTATGGACGCCCCTTGGGGGGATTACCAAAAATAATAAAACTCAACTAACCTTGGAGGCCATAGGCGTTCTAACACACCTTCTCCCACTCAATTATTTAAGGCGTGTGATTAAATTCCAAAGAATGATTTTACCAAGTTATCTAGATGCCAATTAGATACCTAAATCATTCAATGCATGTTCATACCAAAAGAGATATATGAGTGGCACTCCTATTCTATATGACATGTTATCATACAATAACAAATATTGTAATATTTATACATAAAAAATAAATAGTCACAATTTTGGTCCATCCTAGAAAAGCATGTAAATTACAATTGTACGGAATACAAAAACTCCTTTCTTGGCGAACAAGACTTCAAGCGACCATCTTGCGCACGAAACTCGCGCGCCTAAAGATCACCACAGCAGCCCATGCGCACGCCAAGCCCATGCAAGGGCATGAGCTGCCGCACGGCCAGCCTATGCATGGGTCTCACGCTGCTGCACCGCAACAAGCGCAGCTACACGCTTGGTTGCGTGCGCGCTTGTTGTCTCGGTGCGCGCGGGTGCCAAGACGGGTTCCGGATGCTCCAATTTCTTCAAATCTTTGAGTTTTCGAATCTTGAATATATTACAGCTTATTTTATACAATAAAATACTGCAGTAAATTTTTTTTATTTTTTTTATTTTTTTTATTAACCACTGCAGTATTTTTTTACAAATAAAAAACTGCACTAAAAAAAACTGCAGTATTTTTAATACATTAAAAAAAACTGCACTATTTTATACCAAAAAAAAAATTAAGCAACTATCAAGAAGGAACTTGTGACGATAATATGCCACTCTTCTTGTTACAATTCCGAAACAAAAATTACATAGAAAATCTAGGACCAAAATTGAGCAATAACAATTCACTTTATAACAACATATATAAATCCATACATTCGACATGTAATTATATATGGGAATACCTAAAGTGTCATATCTTTCTAAAACATGCATAATCACAATAAAAAGAAATAGATTCACGTATATATACGTTAATTAATTAAATGGTACAACCAGGGCTCTGATACCAGTTGTAGGGAAAAATTAACTAAAACCGCAGCGGAAGGCGAAAAGTTGATTTTCGTATAGTTTAAAATTTTTCTAAAGATTTGAACCTTAACCCTTTAATTAATTAAACACAAATATACGGTTAGAGTTAAATACCTCTTGTCGCGTGATCCGATTGACTTACGTCGATGGTAATCCGCAAGATCTTCAATCCTAGCACGTACGTGAATCACCTAGGAGCGTGGTCTCCCTTTTTTCTTTGAATTGCTTACCTGAGAATGGATGTATGGAACTTATGATCCTGATCTTCAATCCCAAAACACCAAGAGCCTAGAAAAATAGTTCCGGTCACTTTTGAATTCGCGTAACCCTAAATCAAAAGTGTGCACAAAACCTTTTGATGTTAAAGGCTTGCAAGTGCACTATCGAATGAGAACTTATTTTTCTTTTTCTCTCTTGGCCGAAATTCTATGTGTATTGAGTAAGATTTTTATTTTCGAAGCAAACAAAAATCTCTCTCACTCAAGCTTCTTGGTGGCCGAAATTTATCACCTTATATTTATAAGGTGACCGAAATTTCTCCTTCTCAAAATAGGGTTGGCCGAATTCTTTGTGTAGGAAATCTAGGGTTGGCCAATTTCCTTACTTGAAAAGGAATTGTGCTTTTCCCTAATTCCTATCAATTTAAGAATCCTAACCCTTATAGGACTAGGGTGGCCGAATTCTTTGTGTGGTATGGAGTGTATGTGGACTTAATCCTTACCACATTAGGACTCCTATCACTTAAAAGAATTCTAACCATAATCCAACACATAGTATTTTATTTACTGATCAGGAAAAGATGTTGATTTAAACTATTAATTAATTAAATAATTAATTAATTTCCATTTAATCAAAACAATAAAATAAAATAATATCTTGGGCTATTTTATTAGCCTTGCCGCCCACACCATATATACATGGGCCTAATATTATTTTTCTTATTTTATTTAATCCATTAGACTTTAAATAAAAGCCCACATGTGAACCAGACTTATTTTTACTAAAAGAAACAATCCCACATGTTTCCTTTTAATATATTAATATAATAAAGCAGCCAATTAAATAAATAATAGACATATTATATTCTTAATATATTAAATGTAATTCTAGATGGACCCATAAATTGGTCCGGTAGAATATATCAAGTAATCCATGCAAGTGCGTGTGGATTGTTGATCTTGGCGGGCTATCTAAATTTAAGCTTCAATAGACATAACCTAATCACAATCAACAAATGATTCACTTAGGTCCGATCTATTAATTTTAACTCATTCCACTAAAGAGCTAAAATTGAACTCTTAAATAAAGATAGAATAAGGAGATGTTTCTCATTCATACCCTAGACAATCTTATAGGAGATGGTGTATCCTCGTGAATAATATCAGTAATCGCCAAGAGCTCATAGACCGCCTATAGCTCTCCAAGTTACCATATTTCCTCATATGACCACATTTTGAACTTGGATATTTTGACTTGTCCAGAAGCCATGTCTTCAATAATCATTATTGAAAACTCAACGTTGAGATTTAATATCCAATACCTCAAAACATCCATATGATGATATTATACTCTCATTTAATAAATGGAGCCACGATGTCCATATCTATAAATGAATTCCTCTATCGATTAACAAATGAATACCACCAAACTATCGAGGATAGACTATGCTATATAATCGTACTCATTGATAACTCAAATGATAACACTTGCAACCATAAGTCCATCATTTATCTCAGGATTAAGATCGACTCTCCGATTGTCCTAATAATGAAAAGACTTATATCTAGTGACGATTCTAGATAAAGTATTTCATTGTGATCCTGCTCAATGCACCCAGTGCACTAGATTCTTTTACTCGAAAATCTTTCGATGATTTTAGACTCATCATAACTCATTTGATCCCACTCAAATGCTAGTAAAAGAATTCTACAACTTTATCAAGATAGAGGTGCCCTAACCTTTAACTTAAGTTGTGAACGTTATTCAAGACTAACTAAAGAATTGTGTCTACCTCACACATATCCGGATGTATGAACAATTCTTCATTTCTCATAGTCTTTTGACCTTATGATTATTTACCTTGACAATTATAATAATAAATGCTATAAGTATTTGTGAGAATCAGAAAACACTTTATTAATATGAAAAGATTGTCAATTACAATATTACACTCTTGCTATTGAGCATAATCCTAACATTTTATGCATGATCATACTAGAACAGGTTTTGGCTATATGTTCATGCTTAATGGTAGGGATTGGAGGCACACTTGCTCTAGCCATAACTTTTGGGGAGTGAGAAGTGTTTCTGAATCCCTTAGTTGAGACACAAGGCACAATTGCTCTAGCCATGACCTTTGGGGAGTGATTTGTATCTCAAATCTCTCAATTGAGAGAACAAACCCTTAACTTGAATTGGAAGTGTTTAATGCTTAGGTTGGCTCTATGTTCTAGTGCTTAATGTGTTTTTGATCTTAAGACACCCTTGCTCTATCCATGACCTTTGGGGAGTGATGAATTGATTTCGGTATTCCTTAATCAACGCATGATTCGTAATAATAGATGATTTGGTTCTGGAATCCCTTAATCCCAAGAACGAACCCCTAACTAATTAGATGTCATTCATTGCCTAACAACAACGTATGTGAACTTATGTATGGTGAACTTGTTGCCCCTTGTGTGATCATTATCATTCATTTCTCCTATCCATCATTTTATTTGTCACTTTAATCATCATTCCCTCCTCTCCATATTCCCTTTATTTCATTTACTTTCTTTACAATTCCTTTGCACACACCACACCGCATTATGCTTACACCCCACACACCATTCTCACCATATCCGCATTCTATTTACATGCTTTCAATAGTCGCTAGAACTCGATCCGGTTGACGGATAACACCTCCTTGTAGAACGACACCCTCGCTTACCGCTTTACTAGTCTTTGCTAGTTTAGAGCACATTGCATAGGAAACTTTAGTATGGATATCTTTTGATAATCGCAATTTGGAAACGACACAAAAAGCGAGTTATCAAAATGGCGCCGCTGCCGGGGAGGTAGCTATTCGTTGATTGTTTCTTGTTTTAGTTTAGGTTCTGTAAATGTTTAGATTTAAATGCTTTGCGGATATATATATGTATGCGGTTAGATTTTTCTTTTTCTTATTTTCTTTTTATTTATGGCATATGCATTTGATTGTTTTTGAGTTGTGCTTGTGCAAGGAACGAAAATTTTCAGGTCGGATGGACCGCACAGCTCATGAGAACAAAGTGTGCGCTTATCGCACCGCAACAATTCCATCAAGTGAAACGGCAGCGGCACAACGGATGAGTTGTTCGCAGACACAAGAGGTAATTCCTCTACTTAAACTTGAGTGCTTTTGGGATAGTTGTGGACTTGGGTGGAAACCGCCCATAAGCTTAATGATAGGAATTCTATGTTTGTTGTGTTTGTGATTTTTATTTTTGTTTAGATCTAAGAGTGGATTTGTATTGTGCTTAGATCTTAGGATTTGCTATGTTCTTGTTTTAAGTCTTTTGTGATGTTTATGTTCTATCTCCCAAATATTGCTAAATGTTGTCCATAATTTATGATTTCAGCAACATTGAGGACAATGTTGAGTTTAGGTTTGGGGGTTTGGACACTTTCGTGTTTTTGTTTCCACTACCGCCTTTCATTCCTTGAACTTTTTAGAGACATTTGCTTTCTCTTTTATGAAGTAAACTCAAACTACCTAAGGTTTTCACAATCCCATTAAATATCTTGATCTTAATTGTACCTATCTCATTGACCTTGCAAGTTGCATTGTTACCCATTAGGATATCACCTCTATCTTGAGACTCATACGAGTCAAACCAATCCCGATTTGCAAACACGTGAAAAGAGAACCCGGGAATAAGATTCCATGCATCGAAAGCATGACCAGTTGAGGCTACCGACAATAGCTCACCATTATCTTCGGGTACCACATTAGCCGTAGAGCTTGTCTCGGCCTTAAAGCTTTCTACAATCCCGCTTGTAGTGCCATTTTTTACTGCAACTGGATATACAATCACGGTTAAATTGCCCAAAGCTAACCTAGGGGGGTTGAATAGTTTTAATCTTCTTTTCAATCCCTTGAAACAAATATAAGTTTGTCCCTCTAGATAGCTTGTATCACAACACATTTAATCATGAAAGCATATATAGACTATTGAAAATCAAGTTCAATAAAGCATGTCAATCAAAGTCTATAACTTGCAAGTGAAGATATCTTACTAAAACATAAATCAATTCAAACGTGTGTTTATAAATATATATATATATATATATATATATTAATCTCCAATATTCACAAATACAAGTGTATGAATAACTATATACAATTATATCAACTATTAACAAATACAACATATATGTAAAAGTTGATTTAGAAGTATGTTTGCTTCTCTTGCCTTACAAAAATCTTGTTTACAAGAAAATGTAGATTTGATGATCTAAAAAAAAATACAACAATCACATAAACATAAATATAAGAGAGTTATGGATAGAGACATTTGACATGACATTTTTACGTGGTAAACCTCCAAATAGGAAACATCCACGGGTTAACCATTCAACCACCTCTGAGCAACACTATCCGATTGGACCGTGAGAGTACAATCGACTTTTTGCTACTATTTTTAAATTTTTTTTTTCTAAATCAACATTTTATTGATTAGGAAAGAATTAATTTAATTTATTTTTCCCTAAGTTAGAAGGTTTAAATGATAAGGAAAAGTTGACTAACGAAATAGTTAATTTCCGTTTTGGGTTATGGAAAATAATTAGATTAAGGAAAGAGTTGATTTCCTTTTTGGATTCTAATACTTACTTGATCACTAAGTAATCAGAATCAGTGTTTAATTAGGAATATATCTTTTTGAAGATTATTCATTAATTATTTTCCTTTATCATTACAACCCTAGTAATTAAGTATTTCCATATCAATCCTACTGATTAGGTTTTCTATTTAAAACCTTAGTCTATTTTCCTCATTTTAGAACAATACTGGAAATCACAAAATTAAGAGAAAAGAATTGTTCTCTTTTCGGTTCTTCGTATCTTGGTAAGTTTGAATTCAATTTGAGTTCGCTGAGAATGGTTTGTGTTCTACACATCCACTGTTTAAATCGTTGTATCCTGGGAGACAATCGCCATACACATACGGTGTTAGCAGGCGAAATTGTCTTAAGGACACCGTGTGAAACACGGGCCTCGATTTCCCTAACATGATGTTTTCTATTTTATTGTTTTCTGTCTCTTGCAGATTCGAACCAGATTGTTTTTGAGCAATACAAACAACAATCTTAAGACAATTTTTCTTTTTTAAATTTCTTCTCACTTTTAAATTTCTTTTAAAACCTTCTGGTTCGGTTTCTGTTTTCCTACGGATCGCGACAGAATTATTTTGTAAACATCACTGGATTGGGTTAATAAAATATTAATCTGTGGAAATTGAGTCTGTTTCGAGACACTAATTTCAAATTATTATCTGATTTAAATTATTGGAAAATCGGGTCTATTAACAGACACCGATTTAGAAATCACATGTGACTTCAATTGTGTAATCGGGTCTGATACCAAACACTGATTGTGATTTCAATTGTGAAATCTGGAATCGGTTTTGATTCACTTATTTGATATCCGATATTCGATATCAGTACTGTCATATATATTATATGATATTTTCGTGATTCTAAGAGTATATCGATTGTACACACGAGTGTGTAAATATTTGATATTTCAGAGATATAAAATTGTATTCTATATTTGGAACAACCGGTAAAAAGGTTATATGTTTATATAACATGGTACAAACCAGCCTATATATATACACGAGTATATATATTAAGTTCAGCACTGGGTTATATACTTATATCAGTGGTATATTTTAGAGTATTATATGTCACTGTTTGATCTATTATATGTCAGCATATTTGATGTATTGGCAAAACATATTGGGTTGATGTATCAGTAATTTTTGGGTACTAATAATAGTGAAACTAAAAGAACTATCCAGTGTATTGTTTGATATCACTATTTCAAAAGAATGCTTTATTATTGTTTGATATCAATTTTACCTTTGGTAAGTTGATTATATTGTTATATAATCTTATACCAAGTAGCAGCACTTGTTATAAATATACATATTATATTTAAAGTGTCAGAACAGTATTTGATATACAATATATTATACCGGTGGATATGTGTTAATATTGGTTTTTTCTTCATCAATATTTATAATAAAATACTGGTTCTATGTTTCCAGTGTTTCATAATTTGTATTGGTTAATAAAATTATTTGATACACAATACTGCATCAGTGTGTGATAGATATATCTTTATCGGATATGTTAGTTATGTTTATATAAATAATGGTATACATACTGATTTGAGGTGTGTTTAGATATTATATTTGATATATATATATATATATATATATATATATTAACATACTAGTTTTGATATATCAATATTTGATATATTGTTATATATATATATATCCTTGTGATATATATTAGTGGTTCTAAAATATTTGGTTTGGTATGTCTGTGTAAGATGACTGCCGAATCAATTGTGAACCTGAGTGTCGGTGGTCAACCCAATTGTGGGTCAGTTAACCGACCCGAAAGTGATTTGTGGGTCAAATGAATACCCCGACGGTAAATTCATTTGTGTTTCCGGTTTCGGTTCTGATGAACCATATGGACAAACCAGAGAAATTCAGTGGTCTGAATTTCAAGAGATGACAACAAAAGATGTTGCTCTAACTGACCACATTGAATCTTGCGAGATTCTTAACTAATGAGGCTCCTAAGGCCAACAGTGGTGACAAGTTGGATGTGTAAGTTTAAAATGATGATTATTGTCAGAATCAAGTCTTTTGAACTTCAAAATTGTAATTATCAATTTAATGATGATTTATTTCTATTAATTCCAGGTTAATCGAAATATTAAATTTTGAATTCAAAACAGAACTGATTTGACTTTAATATTGCCAATTTTAATGAGAATTAATTTCCAAATTAATTCAGTTGATTTCCTTCTGATATTATGGCGGATAAATCAAACGTGAACACAAGTGTTCCACTTGAGACTCCTAGTGCTAATTCAACTGTCGGACTAGACACTTTAGCTGTTAATTCAGTGCTTGTAGGAGATGTGCCTATTTGGGGCCAAGTGTGGCAACATTGACTCTGGCCATCAACTCATTTGTGAGAAACATGAGAGATCCGGTGATGAGCCAGTATGTGAGTCACAGGAACTTTTAGTGGTGGCAGCAAAAGATGCTGTTCTATTTGACCACACTGAATCTAGCCAGATTCTTGACTGGAGATGCTCGTAAACCCAATAGTGGTTAAGAGCGAGATGTTCAGGTATGGAATGCTTTGGATTTTCTGTGAAAAAAAAAACCATACTGAACGGGCAGTCAGACTCGCTGTATAGCGAAAACAGTCAAAGAACTGTGGGAGTCGTTAGACCGGACACATAAGCAGAGGATATTGGATCTAAAAGGTTTGTTGTGGGTTGGTTTCTTGATTACAAGATGGCAGACTCTAAGAGCTTCAAGTGACTATACATGAGATTCATATAGAAGGGATGATCTCAAGTGAAACCTTTTAGGTGGCTGATATCACTGAGAAGCGAACAGCAAAACAGAGTTGCTGAACAGGAAAATCATTCCTTGAAATGAAGAATGCAATGCTGATAAGTTCTGGATTGCCTTAGAATATGTGGGGTGAAGCTATATTAACTAGCAATTACCTTTTAAATAAGGTACCCCGAATGAAAGAAGACAAGACCCCATATGAGTTTTGGAAAGGAAGAAAGTCTTCCTATAAATTCTTATGAATGTGGGGGTGTCTTGTCAAAGTGGCAGTACCTACACCTAAGAAGGTGAAAATAGGTCCGAAAACCTTGATTACATCTTTATTGGATATGCACATAATAGTAGCGCTTATCAATTTTTGGTGTATAAATCTGACATCCCAGATATACACAAAAACACGATAATGGAATCCAGAAATGCATCGTTCTTTGAACATGTATTTCCATGTAAATCCAATAATGAAGCTAATGGTGAGCTCTTCAGAAGGACTCTTGTGCAAAGAAGCTATCAAGAGTGAAATTGATTCCATCCTTCAAAATCATACTTGGGAGTAAGTGGATCTTCCTCCGGGATGTAAACCACTAGGGTCCAAATGGATTTTCAAGAGAAAAATGAAAGCAGATGGATCAATTGATAAGTATAAGGCCAGACTTATAATTAAAGGTTACAATCAACGAGAAGGCCTAGACTACTTTGATACGTATTCTCCTGTGACGAGAATAACTTCCATTAGGATGATACTTGCAATCGCAGTTTTACAAAATCTTAAAGTACATCAAATGGATGTGAAAACAACTTTCTTAAATGAAGATCTAGATGAAGAGATCTACATGGAACAACCTGAGGGTTTTTCCACTTCAGGACAAGGAAAGAAAGTATGTAAATTGGTGAAGTCCTTATATGGTCTAAAGCAAACACCAAAACAATGGCATGAGAAATTTGACAATGTTATGACGTCAAATGGATTTAAAATTGACAAATATGACACGGGAAATGGCTGTCATTTTGTGCCTTTATGTTGATGACATGCTCACTGTTGGTAGTGATGATAAAATCTACTAAGAATATGTTGAAATAAAGATTTCATATGAAAGATATGGGGACTTACTGATGTAATGTTGGGAATGAAAATCTCAAGGACATCGAACGGACTCATTCTCAGTCAGTCACACTATGTTGACATGATTCTTGATAAATTCAATAAAAATGATTCTGAAATTTTCAGAACACCAGTAGATACAAATCTACACCTATCAAAGAATAAGGGTGAGAGAGTCTCTTAACTCGAATATTCTAGAGTGATAGGAAGTCTGATGTACTTAATAAGTTGTACAAGACCAGACATTGCTAATGTAGTCAGCAAATTAAGCAGTTACACGAGTAATCCATGAACCGATCACTGGAAAGGAATAGTAAGAGTACCGAGGTACTTACGATTCACTCGTAATTATGGGCTGCATTATACCAGATATCATGTTGTCCTAAAAGGATACACAGATGCAAACTAGATATATGATATGAAAGATTCAAAATCTACTAGTGGGTATGTGTTCACACTAGAAGGTGCGGTTGTATCCTGAAAATCCTCCAAACAGACATGTATAGCCAGATCCACTATGGAATCTGAGTTTATTGCTTTATGTGGTGAGGAGGCTGAATGGTTAAGCCAATTTTAGAGGATATTTCAAGATGGCCAAAGCTCGTGCCAGCGATTTGCTTCCATTGTGATAGTCAATTAGCAATAGAAAGAGCACAGAGCAACATGTATAATGGAAAGTCTAGACATATACGTCGAAGACATAATGCCATTAAGCAGCTACTCTCAACTGGAGTTATCTCTATTGACTATGTAAAGTCAAAAGATAACATTGCGGATCCGCTAACCAAAGGGTTAAATAGAGAATTAGTTAAGATATCATCGAGGGGAATGGGACTAAAGCCTATGAAATGAAAGTCGATACAATGGAAACCCAACCTAGTTGACTGGAGATCCCAAGATCTAGGTTCAATGGGACAACCAAGTTGTAAGACTTAGTTGGATCACTGTGGGGGTTACCCTCCAGTCCATTCCTATGATGAAACAGTGATGCCCGTAGGGAAAAAGGTTAAACTATGTTTTTAATGATTCTTATGCGTCAGAATTCCAAGCTATGAAAATCTGAGCAGAGCAATGCAGGTTGCTCTTAATTAAGAAATCACCTATGTGAGAGAGAAGTGGGGCCACTTCTAAAAGAGAATAATGAAGGGCTATATTCTCCAGCGACTCTCATAGAACCAGGCGCATGTTCATGGCCAAAACGAACATAACAATGAGAACCAAATTGGGTCTGGAAGATGCCTGTGTGAGGTACGCTATCGTTTACATAAACGGCAGAACAGTTCAAGTATATCATATCTACTGATCAGCCAGTAAAGTAAGCATACCTTTACGAGGGAAGGTTCAAAGGGTAACACCTACCTATCCTATGCAGGTTTCGACCGATTGAACTTACCAAAAGTCATCTCTCGTGTCTCCTAGGTCAATTTCATTCATGTGGGGGATTGTTGGAAATTTTGTGATGAACACATATTTTGAGAGTAATATTGGGGTATGATTGATTCCATGAAAATGGAAGATCAAAGTATATTCGAATTCTCCTCCGTGAGAGCTTAGAACTGGTATACTCAAACTCACAAAATTATTAATGGGTGAATGAGAAATTGAGTCTCAAGGTGAGCCCATTGTGTAGGGAAAAATGTGCATTCCACATTGGTTAGGGAAAACACTTATATGTGATATATAGGTGGTTGTGTGATAGTAGCTTATAAACATGTGTGTGGGCGCGTCCTGCATACACAAATGCTGCACCGATTGGACCGTGAGAGTACAATCGACTTCTTGCTACTATTTTTAAATTTTTTTTTCTAAATCAACATTTTATTGATTAGGAAAGAATTAATTTAATTTATTTTTCCCTAAGTTAGAAGGTTTAAATGATAAGGAAAAGTTGACTAACGAAATAGTTAATTTCCGTTTTGGGTTATGGAAATTAATTAGATCAAGGAAAGAGTTGATTTCCTTTTTGGATTCTAATACTTACTTGATCACTAAGTAATCGGAATCAGTGTTTAATTAGGAATATATCTTTTTGAAGATTATTCATTAATTATTTTCCTTTATCATTACAACCCTAGTAATTAAGTATTTCCATATCAATCCTACTGATTAGGTTTTCTATTTAAAACCTTAGTCTATTTTCCTCATTTTAGAACAATACTGGAAATCACAAAATTAAGAGAAAAGAATTGTTCTCTTTTCGGTTCTTCGTATCTTGGTAAGTTTGAATTCAATTTGAGTTCGCTGAGAATGGTTTGTGTTCTACACATCCACTGTTTAAATCGTTGTATCCTGGGAGACAATCGCCATACACATACGGTGTTAACAGGCGAAATTGTCTTAAGGACACCGTGTGAAACACGGGCCTCGATTTCCCTAACATGATGTTTTCTATTTTATTGTTTTCTGTCTCTTGTAGATTCGAACTAGATTGTTTTTGAGCAATACAAACAACAGGAATCACATCATCTCTTACAACATTTCTAAAGTGGGTGTCAACAGGTGGAAACATGGGATGAGAAATGATATCACTACTAATGGATTTGTAAAGCATAGTATAGCAAAATTTCCAGTGAGGTTCATTTGGTGTCATCTGTTTCTCTGCACTACTCAAAACCATTTTCAGCTTCAATAGGAAATAAATCTCATCTGGGTGTTCTAATATCTCTCCCACAGCTCCCACACTCACCATTTGATTTGATCATTTCAGAGTACTGTTAGTGTTACCAATGCAACTTGCGAGATTGATTTGAAGCAAAATTTTAAATAGGTTTCTAGCTAGTAGTAATGTTTAATGGTAGCAATTTGGGCCGGGCACAAACGGGCCGCCCGGCCCGGCCCGGTTTTTTGGCGGGCCTGGCCCAGCTCGGCCCGCCAGCTAAACGGGCTAGGCCCAAGCCCGTTTAGCTGGCGGGCCGGGCCGGGCCCGCTTTGAAAAAAACCTGGTCAGGCCCGGTAAGGCCCGTTTGGGCCCGCAATTGGGAAAAAAAAATTTCTTGCCTGGCCTTTACAGGCCGCCCGTGGGTTGGCCCACGGGCGGCCCGTCAAGGCCCTCCAAGAAATTGTTTTTCAATTTTCTGGCGGGCCTTGACGGGCCGCCCGTGGGCCCGGCCCATGGACGGCCCGTCAGAAAAAAAATTTCAATTTTTTTCAAATTTGAATTTTTTTTAAAAAATTTTGAATTGAAGGGTGGCTTTTATAATTAGCCAAGTGACCGTTAGGGGGGAAAAAATATTCAAAACTTTTAAAAATTTCATTTTTTTTTAAATTTCTTACAATTTAAAAAAAAAAAATTTCGAAGCCCGACGGGCCTGTGACGGGCCAGCCCGTTTAAGGCCCGAAGGCCCGGCCCGGCCCGGCCTGCCCCCACACGGGCCTTGGGCCCGGGCCGGCCTTCCTCTTTCGCCTGGCGGGCCGGCCCGGCCCGGCCCGTTTTCCATGCTGAGCCGGGCCTGGCCCGGCCCGTTTAGCATACATGCCTAATGGGGCCGGGCCGGCCCGTTTTGCCACCACTAGTACTGTTAGATTATTGTATATATAATTTGCTGTTTGATTCTTCCAAGCTATTTATTAATGTATTGTCATCAACTTTCTTATTACGATACTAAATAATATGTATATATATTTGTTGTTTGATCCTTCCAAGTAATACAATATCAATATTTTGCATACTTGCATTTAAAATCAGCAGATCTTAATTTAATTGTTTTATTGAAACGGAAACAACGGATTGAAAATGATGGCACGGATCATGAGATTAATATATTATAACAAAACTTGAAAAATATAATACATAGATATGAATCCCATGAAAATGAAAGTCAACTTTGCTTTAGAGACGACAAAATTATTCATAAATACAACTATTCGGAAGGATTCACTCTATTTGGATCATATATGGATACTATTACTTGATAAAATGAAAGTCCGACTCATTCGCCGCTAGCTAGTGGAGGCTTGAGCCTCCCCTTACGTGTTTGCCTTGTTTGAGAGGTACACCACGAAGAGGAGGAAACTTCAGCCTCCCTTGGCCATGAATAGACACTACAAGAAAAAGTGCCTATAGGGACAAAATCTATTGGGACAAATTATATTACGTCCCTATAGGCACTCTAAAGAGATGAAATAACCAAATCGTCCCAAAAGGCTGCACCAGGTAAGAACCCTCTTTTTTGTTCATTAATTTCGTCCCAATAAATTTTATGGGGACGAAAATCAATTATTGTCCCTATAGGTTTAGGATATTTACCATTTATAATTTTAACTATATCATTTTAATTTACTAAATAAAGAAAAATATAATTCCATGATATTAAATTTGCTTTGTTAATATATTATATAAGAGTAATGTTAAGCTTCCAATTTTTTTTTCTAAATTCATTGTTAAATAGTGTTGACATATGAGGTGTCAACATCACGTCACTCACCATATAATCTCATGATTTATATGATGTCGATACCTCACGTGCAAACACTATTTCTAAAGAAATTTGAAAAAAAAAATTAGAAAGCCTAGCATTACTCATTATATAAATATTTATCGATTGAAATAATTAATGTTTAAATAGTAATTGTTATTTTAATTTAGTATTTAAGTAGTAAAATTAATTAATTGAATTTAAAAGTTAAAATAGAATATATTTACAATAACTTTTAAAGAAAATTATTTTTATTTCCAGTTTTACACGCGAAGGATTCCCGGGTAAAGTAAATAGTGAGGCAGTGAATGGGCATTTTTGTTTTACTGCATCGTTTGTATCTAAAAACAAAATACAAAAAATTAAACTTTCACTCTCTATTTCATTTTGAGCATTTAAACCCATCTTATTCTTTGTTCCATTTATCACTCTCAGCAAACTAACAATTTCATTTTACCTCATCTTCTTCTTTGTTTCAGTTATTAGTCTCAGAACCCAGAACAAAAACATCATTCCCATCAATAGTATACAATCTAAATCAAAAGCTTCAATTTTTTCATTTTTCTTAAATTAAAGCTATATAACATTAGTTGGACTTGGACAGGGACTCATAAAGGTGGAGAAAACAAGTAGTTTGATGTAAAATTTTATATTAAGAGATTTAACAAGAAAAATGAGAAGTTCAAGTACATTAAAAACACTTTTAAATAATAGTGTTTTCAATAAGTATAAAATAATAGTGTTAGGCATTCTTCTTGCACGCCATAAAAGAATTTTAATCTTGGTGGGCACCTTCATTCTTAGGAGAAACTTCCACCAAGATTCCATTTGGCTCAGATCCGAAGTGTTAGAATTATTCAAGAAAGACTGAGTAAGATGATAACCACTCTTGACTGAGTAATGCCCTCGTTTGTTATAGTGCAAGATTAAAAGTTAAAAACTATGTTTTAGAAGAATGCCTACCAAATATTTCAACAAAACATGTAATAAAACTATGATTCCTCTTATAACTACTGATTAACTATATTGTTCCGGTAGAGTTATAAAATCAATATTTGAATATCGAATAATTAAATTGGTATAAAGACACTCATGACTATCTAAAATTATTTTTAATGAAGTAAAAAAAAAAAAACATTCCTAACCTTATTGTAAGCAATATTTGGGGTGTGAACTATATAGATGGTTGAGATGAAATAATTTTGGGTAAATAAATTGACCTGTAATTTGTTCTTGTTCTTGCTCTCATTGTTGAGTGTTGACCATAATGATCCATAATTGAGGATTTTTGATACATTAAATATACAGGTAAGAAGATCAGTTGGGCAAATAATTAAGCAGTTGATAGACATTCATTCAGTTCATGTGTTTTTGTGCTTCTTTTAAAAATTAAAACCCAGTTGGATGCCAGTTTTCTGGTTCAATATTTGGTTACTTCAACTACCTACACGTGAAAGCCAAAAAGAGATTAGAGAGTAGCTAGAGACTAGAGATTAGAGAACCCAAATACACATTATTGCTCAGCCGCTAAATTAAGTTAGAAGTAACTTTGATTAACTTTGATGAATTACCCTCCCTACTCGGCTACTCCTAGTGGAAGTGCTTAATTAATTAATTAATTAATTCAGTTATTAAAGCTGCATTGCTTATTTGTTAACTTCTTCCAATGCTAATGATTAGGGCTCCCCTTTTCTAAAATAAAGGCAAACCCTATTTCAAGATCCACTTCAGACACTAAACGACAATTTAACATTATCAAAGTTAGCTTTGAAGTTTGAACACATCCGAATAGGTTTGAACTCATCATAAAAAAGACGTTTCTCACAATTTTTAACATTTTTTTTACACTATATTTGGTTTAATGAAAAGAAAAATAAATGATAACGAGAGAACAAAGGGAACTGTTCCAGTGATATAGATCAGTTGGTAGATGGACGAGTTTGAGACTTGAGTAAATGATTTTTAAGTCAACGACTCTATCCTACTAATGACAAAAGAGAAAAAACAAAAGAAAACCAATTTAGTTTCCAACTGAAATTGACCGGATAAAGAGGGAGATGAATATAGTCTATTTAAAAAGGGAATTTTAATAATTATCTAAAATATATGAATTTGTTTAGATTGAACCCATCCTAGGAAAGAAAGTGAAGGCAGATTTGGGTATAAATTAAATCATAATTGTGTTTAAAGAAGGGTATCATGTATAGATAGATAGTGGGCAAATCTTTGACTAAGGTGGGTGGCCCTCCATTGCATCTTATGAAGAAATTAATATAGAAATGAGAATCCGATGTTGGGGTATGTTAAGTAGCTGAGCTGACTTGAGAATCCTGACTTTATATTTTGACCTTTCAAAAATGAAGAGAGTGAGGGAGTGGAAACCATAATTTTACTTCATTGGAAAAGGTCCTTTATGTCGAGTTCCGGAGGGACAATAGTCTGGCTATGTGTTCCAATCTGTTAATTATTTTTTTGGGTCTACTTTTGGGGCAAGTGCAATCACTAAAAGCACTTTGTTTGGGTTGTTTAGTGTATTTGTTTTGAGTGATTTGCATCTGCTTTGCGGCGTTTTTGGTACAATTTTTTGCTTATTAGAGGCTAGGCTACATTTACATACTAATACAAGCTAGCAGTCTGAGGCCAAGGTGGAGGAACACGCAAGCATATTATTCGATACACTAAAACCTCAAAAAGATGATGGCTCATTCAAATTATATAACTATAGAAATTGCTAGACTGAAAGAGTGTATTTTACATTTTTACAAACCAAAATAAACCTTCTTTTTATGTTTGTGGCATGGCACAGTAACTTTATTGAACGCATCTATCAATGAACATAAGAGATAAAAATTATTCAATGACTAATAACAATCTTGATGATATTACCCGACCAATTAGATAGAAGAAAACCGGTTACAAGAAAATAAGTTGAATATCCATTTTTAGCTCAAGTGATGTGTTGCGTGTGCACCTCTCTATCCCAGTAATTGATGGGTATTCAATCCACACTATATACATTTATTAGCATGTGTGGGGAGTACTAAGTATTTAAATTAGTGGGAGTACTGAGTATTCAATCCCCACTGTAGGGATTGATTTCGACAGGTTCTGACAGAATCCTAACCCGTTCAATGTTAAATTTAAAAAAAAAAAAAAAGGTAAGATAATTTGGTGGTTTGTACAGAGGCCCGGAGCAAATAAAGCCCATCATCGGCCCTTTAGTTTTCTTCACCAGCTTTGAGTTAAATTAAAAGATTAAAACTAACAAGACTCCATTTTAATAAATTTTTTTTTTCAAAAACTATGTGGTCAAGATTCAAGAGTTCGAGTTCCACCATACACATTTTAGAAGCATATGTGGGGGATTTTCTCCTGATTTGTGGGAATAGATATTTGGACATCACATGTATTGTTTGATATTGGCAGGTCCCGATAGTCCTATCGTAATAGTTTTAATACTTTTATAAAAAAAAATTATTTGGGTAAATAGAGTCCTACTTACTTCTAAGTTTAAGAATATTAATATATCGCTGTTAAAATGGAGTTTTATGTGGAACTAACAAGTTTACATTACATAATTTCACAAGAGCAAAAAATATTTGAAAGTAATAATAATAATAATAATAATAATAATAATAATAACTGCAGATGTATGAGGGGGCTTGCAGGGGCTGGCCTCTCGGAAAATTCATTTTTAGTCATTATAATTATTTGAATTTTTTTCTTTTGTTTCTCTAAAATGAAATTTGTAGAGTTTTCCACTCCCTCTAAAACTTGTTGAAATTTGAAATTCTGGCTTTCGCTCTGAATATGGGAAAAGATTCCTGCAAAAACAGAACAGGAGAGCATGTTAAGGCATCCAAGGTATCCAAGCTGGAGCAATTACAACTAGCTTAATTAGCTGATCCTGCAATGAAATTACTTACAGTTTTTATTTGAATGTTGGGAGGATAAATATTTGAGCGTTATCAACGGCAAGACGAAGAGAGCTATATTAATCTACAGTAATTAAGATTAACATATGGTTAATTGTCAAATAGAATATATATAATTCACTCACAGTATTAATTGTAAAGCAAAATTAGAGTTAAAGACATATATACCAAAGGATAATTGTATCCTTGCTCACTCTTGATAATGTAAAATTTCCTGATAGACCACAAAAATGAAAATGAGCACAAGTACAAAATTCAGACACAATAATGGTTCAAAGAGGAGAGTGCAAAACTCATATATACAAATTACCTATTGTTTAGGAGTCCGAACTTTCTGCAGATTTCTTGTATTTCATTTAGTCTGCTTAATGTTTTCATGGTGGCATTATTGGTATCATGCATCTCAACCTGGTAATTAAGGCAAATTAACCGATGGATCATGCATTATTAGAGAGAGATCATGACATATTGAAAAGATTTCTTTTAGCTTCCAACAAAAAAATAATTAAGTACCTTAGACTTCATTAGAGAAGCAAATTCGAAGAAAGCATTATATACATCAGACATTGTTGTTGTTCGATCAACAATTTTAGCGACAAGACCTATACGAAGATACAACAATATATGACATAAATAATCAAAAAGAAAAGCACCAATTTGATCACTGACTACCAAGTAATTTAGTATCATTTAAAGGTTAATTATCTAATTACCAGGCCTCAATTTCACTCCCGCTTTGAAGACTTGAATATTGTTGTAGCATAAAGCTAAAGTTCCAAATCCTATTACCTGCATACCCATATATATATGTTCTCAAACCAAAGCTAGATTCCATAAGATTATTATTAATATATGTGAGCGTTATGGTGTATATACGAAAACTTTCGAATCAGTATTTTGAATGTATGTATATATATATATATATATTTATACACCCCCATATATATATGTTTATACCGAACACATTGCAGAAAGTTGAAGTGCAGCATTATCTTTCAAAGCAGACATGTGGTTGAGGCAATCTCCCGTGTGTTTCAAGAAGTTACATACCAGTTGGTAATGAAATTACATGCCAGTTAATAATGAAGTTACATGCCAGTTCATTTAATTACCATATTTGGAAGACTGATTTCAAAACAAAATTCTAGTAGTTTTACATGCTAGAAGTTACATGCCAGTTGGTAATGAAGTTACATGCCAGTTAATAATGAAGTCACATGCCAGTTCATTTAATTACCATATTTGGAAGACTGATTTCAAAACAAAATTTCAGTAGTTTTACATGCTAGAAGTTACATGTCAGTTGGTAATGAAGTTATATGCCAGTTAATAATGAAGTTACATGCCAGTTCATTTAATTACCATATTTGGAAGACTGATTTCAAAACAAAATTCCAGTAGTTTTACATGTTAGAAGTTACATGATGAAGTTACATGCTAGTTAATAATGAAGTTACATGCTAGTTCATTTAATTACCATATTTGGAAGACTTTTTTGAAAACAAAATTCCAGTAGTTTTACATGCTAGAAATTACATGCCAGTTGGTAATGAAGTTATATGCCAGTTGGTAATGAAGTTACATGCCAGTTCATTATGAAGTTACATGCCAGTTCAAAGCATACATGATATGTCTCAACCGGTACGCAAAGAAAAACAACTCAACAAAAAAGGACTTTATTTCCAAAAAAATTCAAAATTGACCGATTTGGGTAGAGATTTGAAAATTTTCTAAACATAACAAAAGCGAACATAGAAACAAAAACAAACATAAAACACGAAAGTATCCACACCCCTAAACCTAAACTCAACATTGTCCTCAATGTTGCTCAACTCATAAAATATGGACAATGTTTAGCAAGATTTGGGAGATAGAACATAAACATCACAAAAGGCTAAAAACAAAGCACAACAATTCCTTAGATCTAAGCACAATACAAAACCACTCTTAGATCTAAACAAAAATAAAAATCACAAACACAACAAACATATCATTCCTATCATTAAGCACATGGGCGGTTTCCGCCCAAGTGGACAACTATTCCACAAACACTCAAATTTAAGTAGAGGAATTACCTCTTGTGTCTGCGACCAACGCGTTTGTTGTGGCACTACCGTTTCACTTGATGAAATTGTTGCGGTGCAATAAGCGCACACTTTGTTCTCAGGAGCTGTGCGGTCCATCCGACCTGAAATTGTTCTTTCCTAACACAAGCACACTAAAAAACAATCAAATGCATATGCCATAAATAAAAAGAAAATAAGAAAAAGAAAAATCTAACCGCATACATATATATCCGCAAAGCAATTAAATCTAAACATTTACAGAACCTAATCTAAAACAAGAAACAATCAACAAATAGGCACCTCCCCGGCAGCGGTGCCATTTTGATACTCGCTTTTTATGTCCTCACCAAATTGAGATTATCAAAAGATATCTATACTAAAAGTTCCTACGTAATGTGCTCTAAACTAGCAAAAGACTAGTAAAGCGGTAAGCGAGGGGATCGTCCACAGGGAGGTGGTATACGTTGACCATATCTCGTTTTAGTATTTATTGAAAGCTTGTAAATAAGAATACTGATAGGTGAGAATGGTGTGTGTTGTGTGTGAGAGCAAGGAAATGTAAGTATTGCAAATGAAAACAAACAAAAGAATATGGAATGGTGAGAATGGTGATTAAGTGGGAAATACGAAAAGAGTGGATAAGAGAGATGCAAGATAATGGTTACATAAAGGTTTACAAGTTCACCAACATAAGTGCATATAAGCGAATGTTAGGCATTAGGCACATTCAATTCATGTTGAGGGCTTGTTCTCTCAATTAAGAGATTCGAAACACTAATCACTCTCCAAAAGGGTCATGGAAGAGCAATGTGCCTCTAGTCTCTAGTAAGGGATTCGAAACACTAATCACTCCCTAAAAGGGTTATGGAAGAGTAATGTGCCTCTAATCTTTACCATTACGCCTATGAACATATAGCTAAAACCTATTCTAGCACGATCATGCATAAAACAAGTTTCGTCTATTCTTAGGAGCTAAGTGATTACAGTCATACCCGGATTGGTCATCCTTCGAGGTACAGCCGAAACCCACAAACACTCAAATCGATCATAACATGACATTACGACCTTCCAAAGACATACACACAAATGAGATATTTGATTATAACTACTCCTACACTTAAGTTAATCTACTCCTAATCCCATCCATAAGCACGTATCAATTTCCAATCATCCATACACATGCCATTCACAACAAGAGATTATCAATGAATATCAAGAACAAATCAAAACCCAATTTGAATAAAACAACAAACATCACATATATTGAGCACAAATAGGTTTACAATATTTCCCAAGTGGGGATTGCACATAAAAGACAACAAGATATACAAAGAGAAGAGTTAAAAGGAGACAACCCTTGAAGATGGCCTTCTCCATGAGCTCCTTTCCCTTGCCTAGCTCGAATTTGGTCATTGAACACTCCTATCTCTATGTAATCTACTCCCAAATATGGTGGGTGATGATAGAAAATGGATATGGGAAGCCTCCCATCTAGGAAAACCTCCATAGGAACTTTGAAAAGCTCCAGAGGTGGGTCATGGGTGGACTTGTATTAACTGACGGAATGAGCGGATTGTATAATATTCATTCATAAATGAAATGAATATTGGGTTTGGATATTTGACAACAAAGTACTCACTTAAAATTTGACTTTTTTAAAAAAAAAAAGGGCAGAAAGGGCTGTAGCCCCGTGCAGCCCCCAAGACTATTCGCCCCTGGATGCTAGTCATTTCAACTCATATTGTGGAGCCATTCTCAGCAACATCACTTCAGGTTTGAACCACCTAGGTATTTCTTCTGTCCTTCCTGGCCCTTAAGGGACCAACAAAGTGACCCTTGGTCTTGAAAAGAAGGCTCTCCTTCTGATGAAAGATTTCGTTTGGATGAATGGTTTTCCTCTTTGTGTTTTTGGAGAGATTGAGGAGGAGACGAATTGTTGGCTTGTTTTTGTTGTTTCTTTTGTTTTTGCTTCCTTATGTTTCGGGCGTTTGCCTTTTGTTTGTTTGCTTTGTTTGAGTCGTAAAAAAAAACATATTAAGTTGACTTTTTATCAGTGTATCCATGACTACACATATCATAATTAATTGATTACAATTAACCAAGCCAACTTTTTGGTTCTTTAATGCATATACAGAGCCAACGATGTTAGGTTGTGGCCAGTTTGCATGGGATTAGATTTATTTTGGTAGCCGACCTAGCTAGAATACCTTAAATTGTTTTTAATTCTTCTCTCCCTCTTGAAATCGATCAATTCATGGAAATAATGGGAATCAAACAAAATCAATTAATAGAGTTGATAAACTAAACTGAATTGATGAATTTAAATGTTAAACGGCCCTTATGGAACAACTATTTGTTTACATTATGGTGAGAAGTTTAAATGATTTGATCTATTATAGGACGGAGCAATGAATATACTAGGCGGGCTATAGTTTTGAAAAAAAAAACAATATTTAATTATTTAAAAATAAATGTGTTTATGAAAATATTTGTAAAATTATTTTTAGAACGACAAAATATTCACTTAGGCCATGTTTGTTGGTGGAAAGGAAAGCATGTTGGAAAGGAATCCTTATAGGAAATGAATTGTTTTCCTAGATGGATTCTTTTGTTTGGTTTCAATATGGAATCCATTAGGGAATCGTTGATGTTTTGCCTAAAATGTCCTTTTGATGTATTAAAAAAATATTTTTAAAATTAAAATATTATAATATTCATATAATAAATAATTAAAATTTTAAAATATATTTCAAATAATTATGAATAATTATTTTTGCCATGCCAAAAAAAAAAATTAACCCACCTGAATAATATAATTAATATCAAATAAAAGTTTAATTAATATTTTCCTCTCTGTTAGTCTTCCAAACTCGGCAACTCGCTCGAGTGGACTCAGTCCGGATCGGGTTGTCATTTCAACAGACTGATTTATTAGCGAAGCCACGAAGCAATAGCCTGGGCTCTGTCAAAACGCCGACGTGGCAGCATCTCTGGAAGTCGTTGAGGGCAAAGAGCCGATCCGACTCGGAGGAGACGACCCGGAGGATATCTTCGAAGTGGGACTCGTCGCAGGGGATAGTGAGTGGACCCATGTTAGCGAAGCCGTACTTCCTCCTCCACCTGCGACACCTGCGACAACAGCCGCTTAAAGATTGGGTGGTTCAGGTGGGTGGCGCGTACGAGATGAACCACTTGCTACCAGCACCCACGCACACCACCACGTGACCCGCCGGCACGTCAGACGGCATCCCCGCCGTTCCTCTCGAGGAAGCTGACACACGAGTCTTCCTCCACCACTGTCTCAGCATCTGTCGGATCCTCACAATGTGGCAGATCTTGTTGCTCTCTGACATCGTCGATTGCTAAGAACCATTTTGAAAAAAAAATTATTTGAGGGATAAAATGGTAACTTTAACAATTTAGGAAGGGTGGAATCTGAATTCCGACCTCTAGAGGTAGGAATTCTAATCCACCAGTTTGGTGGAACCCTCATTCCATGACATTTTGTACAAACTAAACAATGGAATGAGGATTTCTTTTCCCTTTACATGCTTAATTCAC
>JANJYJ010000868.1:0-30155 GCA_033220585.1 Dipteronia sinensis
TGAGGACCGTGTGTGGTTAGAAGGATAGCCCGTGAGTTTTTGTCCAGTTGGAGGGTCTCTCACGTAAATCAATTCTTGTGTTTTTATTTTTTCCGTATGTTTATTTTGGATTAGTTGATTGCTAATATGGGGTAGTAGCATTATTAAAATGATTAAGTCTTCTAATGATGGGGTAGCATTATTAAAATTGATTAAGTCTCTATTAACCCCCCCCAGGTTAGTAGACCCAAATTGAAAAGATGATGAAAGTATCATAGTACTCTTGAAATCAATAAAAGGCAATGGAGCATAGCTCTCTCTCTATCTCATCTCACTTTATTGTTCATTTCTTCGTCTGATCTTCATATGTTATTCAATTTAATTACATATTTTTTATTACTCATTTTTTTTCTTAATGCTCACTTATTTTTAAAAACAATTGTGTGTGTATCATCCGACATTTTAATTTAAAAAATAATTGATGATAAAGCTCACTGTTTTAATGCCTCCGGAAATTCTCGGCATAACAGTACTATTAGGTTTCCAAATTATATCTAATATCCTTCGTGAATTGAAATATATAGTCAATTTAGAAGGTAAATACATAGTCAACTTATAAAGGATAGGGTAAATATAAATTTTTAATTATAAAACGTATCAAATACAAGAGAATTTAAAAATAAAAAAGTTTTATTAAAACATTATGTAACCCGTGTAGTAAAATATTCTGTGGGTGAATCAGTGATAATGGAGCTGCCCCAAATGTTTTCTCACTCCACTCTACTTTACCCTTTATTCCCTTTAAAAAAAAAATACCACTCTCATTCCACTCTAGACTCAACCTCTCTCTTTGCTTCAAACACTGCTTCACTTTTTTTGAGAAATCCATTCTTCGCCAAACTTTGCTGAAAATAAATTGCAAGCTGCAGAGGTTAGTCCTTTTAAATTTTAACAAGTTTTTTTTGTTATCAATTTTAGTTATTATGGTAAAATATGCTAGTTGATCTCTTGTTCATTTTGGCAAAATGATATTTCATTTAGAGAAAATTAGTTTTGAGTCAATTGAAAGTTTTTATGGTCGATCTGCAATTTTCACTATGAATCTATAGATTATAGGTGCTTTTGTGAGATGTTCTTATTACAAAAATGTTCAACGATTGAGAATTCCGTATGGAAAAACGTTTATGATTCTATATCTGATAATTTAGATATATATATATATATATATATATTTGGAGATATAATCACCTAATTTATTATGTATTTGATAGGTAGATTGCATGGATCAAGTTCGATTTGTTGTATTATACGATGGTGAATGGACCAACAGTGTTGGAAAGTTTAGATATGAATCAGGTAAATTAAGAGGAGTTATTTGCCAAGGGAAACATCCTATAACATATTGCTTGAAACTGTATGTCGTATTGCTAAAGGATCCTTCCAAATTTACCATCACAATGAAATTCAATTATGTTGCACCGGAGGTTATACCACCCTTACACCCATTGAAGTTGTCAATGATGATGATGTGAAATTCTTCTTAGCTGAAAATGCTGATGTGACCACCAGATCTCCATTATGTATCAATTATACCAATCGTGATGTCGTTATGTATCGATTATGATGTAAGTGAGGGTTGCTATTTGCTAATTTGCCATTGATAGTGTTATGTTCAGGTATGGATTGTAATTTTAACAACTCATAAGAGCAATACGGTCGTTTTACTAGACAAATTTTCTAATTTACATTTGTAAAAGACAAAAAAAAGTAGAATATTAATAAGCAAAACAAGAAAAATGTAAGGAAAGCATAACAAAACTGTTTAAAATCTCCAAGTAATGCATCATATTAAAGGTTTAGATTTCTACTTCCAAGTGTTGAGAGATTTGGTAGCTTTTGAAGCCAGAGCTATTGCCTTGGCACTTGTATCTCCCATCATCCACTCCCTCTCTGCACGGCGCTGATGTTGCCTCGCATTTTTTGCTCGTTTTGGTGCCAAACGTGTCTCTTTCCACATACGCAAGTCTAAATCTTTCGGCAATGGGTAACTCATTTGAGTTCACAAGTGATGAAGATGTGATCTTTGGTGTAAACCCACATACTGCCCACGTTTGCGGATCGACATCCTTCACAAAGGGATCGTCCATTCTAATATCTGGAAATGCTTCCCCGGGAACTTCAAATCCTCTAAATCCGAAAGGTGTGGCTTGGGATTTACTATAATACATGGGCACTCAGTATTGGAAAATTCCATCATGTGGGGCTACACATGTAATTATTAAATGTGTTGGGCTATCTTTGGTTTAGCCTAAATTAAAGTGGTCTAATTAAGATTTAAAGTTTTAAGGGTATAATTATCATGGAGTTAATGTATAGATACTAAAGTGCTATTTCTAATTTGATAAGAGACCAAATTAGAAATAGCAAAACATATAATAATCTGATTATTATATTTAGGGTTATGGTCCCCAAATTACACGATACCTTTTCTGGGCTTGTATGTATCCCCACCACCAGAACAAGAGAAACACTTTGTGTCCCAAGGATCGTGATAATTTGGAAGATCTCAACCCGTCCACCAACCTCCGTCAATAGATTCAGATACACTTCCGTTTTCTCTTAACTTCTTTTTTTCTTGAATTGATATGGGTTAGTAACATATATTTAGGGTTTGATTAAACCTAATATAAAAACATGTTTATGTTAAACTTTTAGATATATTATGTGCCTATACATGTTAGATTCAGTGTTAATCAAATTCTTACCCTCAGTGGATAATATCTCCGATGAATCTTTATTGATCTTTGGCTGTTCAAAGAAAAGAGTGAATGATTTACAAGAAAGAAAAACATTATAATGAAAATTTACATAACATTAGCAATCCCCAATGAACTGACACCACATACTTTTGAATCATACATACAAAGTACAAACGATGACGACGCACGTTTTTGAAAGTGTTGAAAGCTTAAACTTGTTTAACCATTTATTGAACATTTGAGCTCCTTGAAGGTCATACCTAAGAGTCTAAGACGGCTAATGCTTCTTTGTATATAGAGAAATGCTTTTTACATCCATCTTTTTTTTCTTTTTTCTTTTTTTCTTTTTTGAAGCTAATCTATATATATATACCTTTCTTTAAAGTAAATTATATAATCCTGCAATTAAATTTCGGACTTTAATTTAAAAAAATTATCGTATAAATTAATAATATATATAGTTTTGACAATATCTATTAATTCGGGACCATGTATTTTTTTAAAAGTTTTCGTCATTGATAGAATTCGAGTAGCTGACATGTGAGTTATTTGCCTAAGCTTTATAAGCTCCTCTATCTAATGCCCCTGTGACTATAAATAATAATATTATGTAATCAATGACGCACAACTATGATATAATAAGGTATATATTTACAAATCATATAATCTTGCAATTGAATTTCGGGTTTAAAAAAAATGGTGTATAAATAATAATATTACATAATCAATGATACACCATACGATTTGGTAAGAGGTATTTCGTTTCTCTATTTAAATCCTTAACTCTCTTTAGCTTTTACGAAATTTGCAACCTAATTTAACACATCAATCTGCAGGTGGAATTGGCATATTTCGACCATGGAGGCATTATTCAATACGTCCTCCGTAATCTCAACAAACAATAAATAATCGAGTTGTGAATTCAGCAGCTCCTTACACGCACAACTGGAAACTGTCTAGTTAATCGGGTGAGGTTATTATAATAAGAACATGATTATCAGTAGTGGAAATTGCTAAAAATGACCATATAACATGAAAAATTCATTTTTAACAATGTACGAAACTTTAATTGTTAATAACCATTTTTTTTTAAAACATTCCGTGTATATCTATAAATTACTAAAATACCCCTATAATAATTTTTTATTTGTTTTTTTTTACTGTCTTCTTCTCTGTGCATTCTTCTTCCTTCTTCTCTTTGTTTCCTGCAAATCAAACACAATCACACCATTGGTAGAGGACAAGAAACATGGAATCATGGAATCACCTTTGAAGATTTGTGTGTTTGAAGGTTTGAAGAAGTGAGTGAGAAAAACTTTTCATATTTGTTCTAAATCTGTTTAAGTTGTGTAAATATCTTCCATTTGTGAATTAATTGAGTTCGAAACAGTTATTTTAACATGATTTTAACGTTATTGCATCACTTTTATGTATTTTTGTGAAGAATCGAATTTTTGTATTTTGAGGACCGATATAAAAGGATTTAAAATATATCCTTAAATATCCTCGATATTTTCATCGAAATTAGATCATCTTAGAATTTATGCGCAGATATAAGGAGACCTTAGTTATTTTTAATCCAAATTTAAAATTGTTTGAAATCAAATTATGTGATTGTGAAAGTATCATGTTACCTTTACCAAAAATAAATGTTTGAATGGCTCTATTACCACCCATAAAATATTGTTATACACATTTTTCTTCCCACACCCATGTTAAAATATTAAAATTGTTAATTATATATATTTTTTTTTTCTCATTACACCCTTTTTCTTAATGCAACCTTATCGTTAAATGTTACTAACAATCTTGTGTGTGTCACCCCCATTTCGATAATAAAAAAAACTTATGATACACCGTCAATTTGGGAAAAAAAATATATTGTACAATCAATAATTTGAGAATAAAGTAAATGTCTAATTTTGAAATTAAAAAAATTAAAGTAGTACATGGTCACTTAAGAATTAAAACGGAGGAATCATTGTCAATACTTATTGTTTCCCTTGCAGTTATTATTATTATTATGGTTTATGATATATTGGTTTTGATTAAGTATATTATTAGGATTTATGGTAAATTGGATATTCAACTTATGAGACGGAGAAAGTAAATTTAAATTTTTAATTATAAAATCATGAGTAATCAAATACAAGATTATTTTATTGGCTACTTTACTTATTCCACCTACTTTACTACTTTACTCACTCTACTCTACTTTACTCTTTATCTAAAGTACTTAAAGCCTCTTTATCAAAAGTAATTAAAAGTTAAAACGCATCCCAACAGTGAGCTTTACAGTACTTTTGATAAATTTAAAAAAAAAAATTATTACACTCATTTTTCTTAACGCTCTCTTATTGTTAAGAACAATTTTGTGTGTATTATCCGACATTTTAATAATAAAAAAAATAATAAATTGATGATAAAGCTCACTGTTTTAATGCCTTGGGAAATTCTTGGCATAATAGCACTATTAGGTTTCCAAATCTATCTAATATCCTTCGTCATTGAAATACGTAGTCAATTTAGAAAGTAAATGCATAGTCAACTTATGAAATATAGAAAATAAATAAAATTTTAATTATAAAACCATGCACTTTAAAGTAATCAAATACAAGATAATTTAAAAATAAAAAGGTTTTAAAAAATATGGATATTTTAAAAATAAAAAGTTTTTGTTAGTGAATCAGTATCACCGATAATGGAGCTGCTCCAAATGTTTTCTCACTCCACTCTACTTTACTCTCTATTCCCTTTAAAAAAAGATACCACCCCATTCCACTCTAGACCTCTACTTCTCTCTTTGCTCCAAACATTGTTTAACCTTTTTTTTTTTTTTTTTTTGAGAAATCCATCAATTCTTCGCCAAACTTTGCTGAAAATAAATTGCAAGCTGCAGAGGTTAGTCCTTTTAAATTTTAACAAGGTTTTTTTAATCAATTTTTAGTTATTATGGTAAAACATGCTAGTTGATCTCTTGTTCATATTGGCAAAAAATATTTATTTAGAGAAAATTAGTTTTGAGTCAATTGAAAGTTTTTATGGTCGATCTACAATTTTCACTATGAATCTATAGATTCTAGGTGTTTTTGTGAGATGTTCTTATTACAAAATGTTCAATGATTGAGAATTCCGTATGAAAAAACGTTTATGATTCCGCATATGATAATTTTGATATATATGTACATATATTTGGAGATATAATCACCTAATTTATTATGTATTTAATAGGCAGATTGCATGGATAAAGTTTGATTTGTTATATTATACGACGGTGAATGGACTGAAAGTGGTGGAAAGTTTAGATATGAATAAGGTCAGTTAAGAGGAGTTATATTGCCAAGGGAAACATCCTATAACATGTTGCTTGAAACTGTATGTCGTATTGCTAAAGTGGATCCTTCCAAATTTACCATCACAATGAAATTCAATTATGTTGCACCGGAGGCTACACCACCCTTACCACCCATTGAAGTTGTCAATGATGATGATGTGAAATTCTTCTTAGCTGAAAATGCTGATGTGAGCACGAGATCTCCATTATGTATCAGTTATACCATTCGTGATGTCAGAGCTATTGCCTTGGCACTTGTATCTGCCATCATCCACTCCCTCTCTGCACGCCGCTGATGTTGCCTCACATTCTTAGCTCGTTTTGGTGCCAAACGTGTGTCCCTTTCCACATACGCAAGCCTAAATCTTTCGGCAATGGGCAACTCGTTTGGGTTCACAAGTGATGAAGATCGATGTGATCTTACATACTGACCACGTTTGGGAATCGACATCCTTCACAAAGGGGTCGTCCAATATAATATCTGGAAATGCTTCCCTGGGAACTTCAAATCCTCTAAATCGAAAGGTGTTGGCTTGGGATTTATTATAATGCGCGGGCACTCGGTGGATAGCATCTCCGATGAATCTTTATCAATCTTTGGCTGTCCAAAGAAAAGAGCGAATGATTTACAAGAAAGAAAAACATTATAATGAAAATTTACCTAACATTAGCAATCCCCAATGAACTGACACCGGCCACATACTTTTGAATCATACATACAAACGATGACGACGCTCGTTTTTGAAAGTGTTGAAAGCTTAAACTTTTTTTTTTTTGATTAAACAAACAAGAACAACAATATAGCTGCCCGAAACAACAAAACCAAAGAAAGTAAAAGAACCACCCATACAAAAAAAAAAAAAAAAACCCTTAAGAAAAGAAGCCAGAACTCCTTCATTAAACTATCCAGGCTTATCATGCTCCACAATGTTACTAATGCAAACCGGAAAATCCTCCATCCAAAAGCTGTCTTCACTGATGGTAAGCGCATTCTTAGCAAGAATCAAAGCAGCTTTGTTAGCCTGAGAAGAAATGTTACAGAATCTGATACAATCACCATCGTCTCTCAAGGCATTGATGTCAGAAAGTATCGTCCCAAAATCTGATTCCCGATATACACCTTGGTTAATCCATCCAACAACAGTAGCATTGTCGGACTCAATCTTGCTGGAAGTTAAGCCACACTCAATACCAAATTGGAGACCTCTTTGGATAGCAATCAGATTAGCAATTTTATTGTTGTAATTCGCTACTTTCCGTTGGGAGCAGCAGGCCATGACCTCCCCAGCAGAGTTTCTAATGATGATGCCCAAGCCAACACACCCGTTGCATCTGTCAAGAATAACCCCGCAATTGGTTTTGTACTGATCACTAACAGGAGGGCACCAAGCAAACAGTAGGCCATTACTGCCCATAGCCTCTTTCTTTTTTTTCCGATTCTAAGTAATAGCGTGGTAGTCATCCAGGAATTTTTTGCTCCATTCAATCATATCCGACGTATCAACACGAGTGGATCCGTGAGTATACGAGTTACGGATGTACCAGATTTTCCAAAGTAAAACGCAAAATAATTCCTTCCTGTCCCCAGAAATCTTAGAGAAATAATCAAAAACATTGTCGAAAAAGTTACCTGTATCCACACCAGGAACTGGTACCTGCTCCTTCCAATCTTTCCTGAGTTTCTAAGCCTGTTGCATTTCCATAAGGCATGAAAGGTGGTCTCCATAGAGGTTTTGCAGACTGCACACAAACCATCAGACTGAATGCCTCTTCTAGCGGCCATCTATTGAACATTTGAGCTCCTTGTAGGTCAAACCTAGCTAAGACGGCTGTTGCTTATTTGTATATAGAGAAATGCTTTTTACATCCACCTTTTTTTTCTTATTTTCTTATTTTTTTTTTCATTTTTGAAGCTCATATAACACACACATATATATATATATATATTAATATTGTTTATCAAGCCGCTAATTGTTATCATAATTTTTAAAATGTGGAATAATTTCTGTTTGAGTTTGTGTTTGGTATCCACGATGAAAATGCTACTAAATATAGTCTCCAAATATAATTTACACCTCTTAAGTGTCGTATAGAAGATAAAAAATCATTCTCTACATGTACTTTCCAAAAGATCTATTTGAAGATGTTCTTTTAAACAGAGTTTTTTTAAGCCATTCTCCCTTCCTATCTTAACACATATCCACCCTTTATTTTTTGAACATGAAAAACTTGACTTTTGTTTAATGTTATTTACTATATGATTTTACAAAATTTCTACTTTACAATAGTAAAAGACAAAAAAGAAGAATAAAAACGCAAATCAAGAAAACAGTAATAGAGCTTTGAATCCGGTTGAGGTTTATAATAAGAACATGATTAAAAGTACATTGTTTTTGTGTAGTTTTTTTTTTTTGAAATATTATATATAAATTCCCAGCAGATTCTGGATATTGTTACAACGGTCACCGGAACCCCTACAAAACAGGATGCTATCATCCGTAAAAAAGAGGTTGCTGACGAGAGGGCTGCCTCTACAGCATCTAACTCCCAAAACTATTCCATTTCTCTCAGAATTCGTGATTAAGTAGGATAGAGCCTCAACACAGAGAAGGAATGTATAAGGGGAGAAGGGGCATCCATGCCTGAAGCCTCTCGAGGGCAGCACACAACCCACTGGCATGCCGTTCAATAAAAGGGACAATATGGAGGAGGAGATACAATCCATAATCAGGGAGATCCAGCTGGTAGGAAAGTTCATTCTGACCATCACTGCATGGACGAATTTCCATTCGACCCTATCATAGACCTTGCTCATATCGATCGAGCTTCAAGGCCATCAAACCCATATTTCCTGGCTTCTTCTTGGCAATAGAGTGAAGGATTTCGAAAGACACAAGGACATTGTCGAAGATAAGACGGCCCGGCACAAAAGCGGACTGAGTCGGGGAGATAAGAGGGAAGACAGTTCTTCAATCTGTTGGCAAGGACTTTTGTAACTGTTTTGTAGATAACACTGCAGAGAGAAATGAGGCGGAAGTCTTTCAGAGATGAGGGATTTTGTAGTTTTGGGATTAGGACGACATTTGTGGTAATGAAATATGAAATAGAGGTCTCACCATTCAAATATGTAGACAAATTATTAGTTCGCTGCCCACAGCGTTCCAGAATTCCTGGAAGAAAAGAGCATGGAAGCCATCCCAGCCTAAGGCCTTGGTGGGACCCATCTCAAAAATCGCAACCTTAACCTCATCAGCACAGAACACCCTGTTCAGGTCAATATATATATATATATATATATATATGTTGTAATTAACCGAAGAAATAAGCAAATAGAGATGAAGAAATAAGGAGTGAGAGAAGAGAGAGAAGAGAGAGACGAGAGACGAGAGAGAAAGCCTTTTGTATTTGATTTGATATTCCGGAGAGCATCTTACAATTGATACAGTACACACATATATAGGCAAAGAAAGGTGATCAATGATGAAAACAAGTGGGGTGTGCTCAAGTTGGCAAGTGGGAGTGTAACCGAGAGAGAGAGAGGAGGTGAGATGTGGGAGATCATTGTGTGTATTACACATGTGGTAAAATCCACATATTATAACACTCCCTCTTGGATTTATACCATTTATATTAATATTCTAAGAAAAACCCAATGGGACAAAATCTTAGAAAATGTATACAATGATCTCTCTGGATCTTGTGATGCTGGATGTTCTCAAAACTTCCAAGAAAAATGTATACAATGATCTCTCTGGATCTAGTGGGGTTGGACATTAAAAACTATCTCATTAAAAACTTTATCAGGAAAACCCAGTGGGATAAAACCTGATCAAAGTGAAAAAGAGTATAGCGTACATATATCCAGAATTTATTGTTTTCTTCAAAACATTTCTCACATTTATACCTTGTTAGGGAAAACCCAGTGGGATAAAAACCTCAACAAAGATATTCATTGATCTGTCGGATCAAAGTGATATTTATGATGATCTTCTGGATTAAGGTAACATATATACGATGATTAGCAAGATCAAAGTAATATTTAGAATGATATTTTGATCAAGATAACATATATACGATGATCTACTGAATCAGTGTAATATTTATGATGATTTTGTGGATCAAATGATTTTGGGTGTGCTTATAGAATTGCCTCAGTAAAACCTTGTCAGGAAAACCCAGTGGGATAAAAACCTGATTGAAGGGAAAAAGAGTATAATGCACATATGTCCAAAATGATTATATACTTTATCTGATATGCTCCCCCCTGATGGGACGCTCCCACCTGATAAAAGTTCTTTTAAAGCAATCTTCTAGATTGTTGAATTGAAGTACACTGATGTTTATTTCATGAAATACAATAACATCATAAATGATTGAGGGTGTATGAGCAAAGACTTGCTTTATGGAGTAATATCCATATGGAATCTTTTCAGAATCTTTTCAACATATTCTGATTGATGGACAAGCATTCCATTTAATTTATGCTCGACCTACAGGCAGAGACAATGTTTTCTTTCTCATTTCTTTATGAGGACACATGAGTATATAATTTATTATATCCATATCTTTATCAGATATTAACTATTACTGAGACGATTATACCACATCCGTTCAAATTGTTTTTAATCCATATAAAGATTTTGTATGTTCATCAAATACAGATTACGAGATCTCGATTTACATGCTTTTAGCATTTTGAATCCTTCAGGATTTATAAATATCTGCATTGAGTGAATCATAGAGATAAATGATTACTACGTCTAAAAGGCGTATTTCAAGCCTTTAAAGGCAACCAAATTTATCAACAACGTAATTGTATTCATCAGCAGTGAATACCAAGTTTCTGTAAGAAATCTCACACTACGAGTCGTGCCTCAAATCTCACGATCTCGTTTTTCTTATTACGTTGCCGTATAAAGATCCACCAGTTTCCAACTTGTTTGACATCTCCAGGTGTCTGGAGTACTATTGATCTAAACACTTTATTTTTGGCTTATGAAGTCAATTCTTCTTGAATTGCTTCTTTCATCTTGGTCAATCATGCAGTTTATCTACAATCATTGATATTATGAATATCATAATTATCATTTATAATTTCCAGTAGCGTTACTGTGTATAAAAATACATTATTAATGATTGTTTCCTTATGATTCCACATTTTTCTCATATGACTCGTAGAAATTTTCTCAATTTCTATACGTTTGTATTTCTGTTGAGATATCCTCTATTTCAATGGATTTAGTCATTTCATAGACTCTGTATGATTTATAGAATTTCTCTCAATTTCTATATTCTTGTATCTCTGTTGAGATTTCTTCCATTTCAATGGATTTAGTTATTTCATAGACTCTGTATGATTTATAGAATTTCTCTCAATTTCTATATTCTTGTATCTCTGTTGAGATTTCTTCCATTTCAATAGATTTAGGTCATTTCATAAACTTGTGTCTCTTTAGATATATCAGACTCTTATAGAGTTGATTTAGAGAAAGTGGATTTATTTATAACTCGAGTTTTGTTTACTCTTGGGATCCCAATAACAATACATTCAAAAGGTTCATAGTTATGATATGCATCAGATTATTTATTTGTTGCATTTTCTCTGATCGTTCTTCAAGAACATCACCCGGTCGGGTTTATGAGATGACAACTGATAAATCTTGTTACCTTTAATATATCAGGTAATAGATTAATAATCATCTGATGATCAATTATCTTTCGTATTTGAGAGATACGAAGATTGAACTGAGACACACACACATATATATATATATAACCGAACCGGTATCTCTATTTTGTATATAAGTAATTTTCATTTACTTTTTCTCCTCTAAGAACTGGAAACGTTGATAAGTGATTCCCCTGATCCATTTTGATTATGAGTTTAACTGAAAAACTAATAATAAGTGTAAGTAATATGAAGATGTTTGATAATAAACAAACATATGATCATCTCGTAGATGCATCAATTATAACAATATAATAATGAAATGGATTATTAAGTAGATGAATATGTCCACATATATCTCCTTGAATTCTTTGTAAGAATGATGAGAATTCAAAACCAACTTTTAAAATAATATGGTTTTACCACTAGTTTCCCCTGTGAATATGCAGTACATAAGTACTCATTATATAAAGAATCTTCTGGTTCTTTAATAGATATCCATAAGAATTTTCAATGATTATGTACATCATTGTAGATTCTGGGTGACCGATACAATCACTCCAAAATACAAATATTTTTGGATCTGAGAACTTTTGATTCATAACTGCATAAATATTCACACTCTTTATAATAGTGTAATAAAATCCAGATGATAAAGCATACAGCTTTTCTATAATAAGTTTCTGGCATGAATCATGAGGAGTAATACATATATATTAAACATTCTCATTACTCATAGTTTCAATATGATATTCATTCCTCCGAATATCTTTGAAACTAAGCAGATTCTTTTATATTTTGTTTGAATGATATAAAGTATCATCGATACACAATTTAATACCATCTGGTAATAAGATTGTGGCTCTTCTAGAGCCTTATATCAGATCAGCTGAATCTGATTTGGCATTAACTTTAAATGTTTTTGAACTGAGCATATTCTTTTATGTTATGCTTGAATAATATCAAGTATCACTGATACATTATTTAGTATTGTTTGATAACAATATCATGGCTCTTCCAGAACTTTCTATCATGGCTTTTCCAGGAGTTTCTATCAGATCCATTGGACCTGATACAATATTAACATTTTGCTCAGATCAAAGTCCAATTCATAAAATATTCTGACTCCGCAGAATTGTACGAGTCGTTGCACTCTAGGCAAGACATATATTTCCTTTCTGGGAATTTATGGACATTATGTATAATGCTATTTATATCTTATCTGAAATGATAATAATCTCCCCTTATTTTTTTTTCTTTAATAGGTTTATTCTGTAAACCTTTTTCTCTTATTATTCACAAACATCCACTCATGGGGTATGTTTTGATATCTCATGAAAATAAATATATCTTAATTTATTCTCTTGATATTGCTCCTTCAGGAGCAAGTATAAAATGGATAAAATACCTTTTACAATCTCATTATACGTGATATTAGGATTTTAAATTCTTTTATAATACTCACAACATCCTACTGGATGTGTAGATATTTTTTCTCAAATGAATGATATGTTAGGATCTTAAATCATTTTTATGATCCTCAAAGAAATTGGAAATAATATTTTTCTATTTCATACACATCCTACTGGATGTGTATGAAATAGAAAAAATATTATTCCAATTTCTTTATTCGTTAAGATCTTAAATATCTTCTATGATACTCACAGCATCCTATTAGATGTGTGTATCATTCTCTCAATTAAATGACATGTAAAAATATCACATATATATGAGATACGTCATATTTTGAACGTGTTTAAAATCTCAGGTTTCAAATAATGAAGTATAACATTCATGTACTAACACTGGATCCAAAACTTCATGTTCTCATCGGTTTTTCAAAACCGTGCCTTATGGCATGTATATAACACTGGATCCAGATCTCCAGGTTCTATCAGGGATATAACACAGTTTGATATGTTGCATAAAAATAAACAATTTCAGGGTCATGAGATCACCTTAGACACAGCATAAGCTAGTCCAGAGACACAACATAAGTTAGTCTCATATATTATATAAAAATAAATGGTTTCAGGGTCATAAGATCACCTTACAGGGCCATGAGATCACATGCGATGTACTTAAAAATAAATCTAGAACTATTACATATAATTTCCGTTTGACGGCATAAGCCATCTTGTCTGTTAGGATTTTAAAATTTTTTTATGATATTCAGAACATCCTGTTGGATGTGTATGAAATGGATAAAATATTATTTCAATTTCATTCTACGTTAGGATCTTAGATTATTTTTATGATGCTTACAACATCCGACTGGATATGTATATTTCTCTGAATATTGCATCAAACACGTATATAATACTGGATCCAGATCTCCAGGTTCTGGATATTCCATCGCGTCCGAAAACAGAGTTAATAAAGCTTACATAAGTCAAAATAATACTTACAAGTGGAATTAGCTGAAACGGATTGCACGGTTGCGTCCGGAACGACCGAAATAGCTGGAAACAAGTCTAGTTCGGACGAAAACGAGCGAAAATTGCACCGAAACGGATAAAAACCATTTCTGGATGATGTGGCGCTGATGTGGCGTATCTGCTGACGTGGCAGACCTCCTTGGCTGACATGGCATCCCCACTGTTGAGGTGGCGCTGACTGGGTGCTGATGTGGCACAACTGGGTGCTGATGTAGCGCTGATTAGGCATTGACGTGGCGCTGACATGGCAATTGCTACTGTGTCATCTTCAACCTTGGAAAACTACAGGAAAAACTGAAAAAAAAAATTCAGAGTTGACCGAACTTTGACAGAGTCTAGGGAGTTCGTTAGAGCTCCGTTTGAGACGCGATCAGTGGCGTCGGAATCGTATTTCCGAGAGGAACACAACGGTATCCTCTGAAAAGTGATACGAGCACTTTGAAATTTCTATACTCGATAGAAATTTCGAAACCAAAGCTTAAAAACACTCGATAACTTTCTCTGAAAGTCCTAATCTATATTCGTGCTGATAACATGTTGTAATTAACTGAAGAAATAAGCAAATAGAGATGAAGAATTAAGGTGAGTGAGAGAAGAGAGAGACGAGAGACAAGAGACGAGAGATGGGAGACGGGAGACGAGAGACGAGAGACGAGACAGAAAGCCTTTTGTATTTGATATTCTAGAGAGCCTCTTACAATTGATACAGTACACACATATATAGGCAAAGAAAGGTGATCGATGATGAAACAAGTGGGGTGTGCTCAAGTTGGCAAATGGGAGTGTAACTGAGAGAGAGAGAGAGAGAGAGAGAGAGAGAGAGAGAGAGAGAGAGAGGCGATGAGTTGTGGGAGATCATTGTGTGTATTACACATGTGGTAAAATCCACATATTATAACAATATATTCTTTTTTACATTTGTGAAGCTTGTTGGCGAGATTTAATCTTGGGGACCGAGATAAAGGATATAAAAAAAATATCCTTGAATACCCTCGATATTTTTGTTGGAAATTAGATCGTCTTAGAATTTATGTACAGAGACCTTAGTTAAAGTTTAATACAAATTTAAAATTGTTTGAAATCAAATTACATGTTTGTGAAAATACCATGTTACCTTTACCAAGAATAAATGTTTGGATGACTCTATTACCCACCTATAGAATATCTTGCTGGATCAATTTTCTTTCTACATCCATATTAAAATATTAAAATTGTTAATTTTATATATTTTTTTTTCTCAGTACACCGTTTTTCTTAATGCAACCTTATTGTTAAATGTTAAGAACAATTTTGTGTGTATCACCCATCATTTCAATAATAATAATAAAAAGACCAATGATATATATATATATATATATATATATATATATTTAGGAAAATAAAATATTGTACGGTCAATAATTTGAGAATCGGGTAAATATCTAATAATTTGAAATTAAAAAAATTTCAATTCAGAAAAAAAATTTTAAAAAATCAAAAATAGTACATAATCAATTAAGAATTAAAAACAGCGGAGTCGTTGTCAATAAATATTGTCCTCTTTGTAGACATATTAGAACCGATTATTATTATTCTAGTAATTGGCATAGATGACCCTTCGATTATAAGCGAATTCGTATGTTGCCTATAAATATTTTTATTAGACATAAAATCCTCCCAAACTTTCATAAATTGGCAATAGTTGATGGAATAGTAAAACCGTCTATTATTCTGTTATGGCAAATTGCACTAAGGTTCCTTTATTATATATATAATTGCATCAAAACGGAAAAAATATAATAATATGACATAAATACCCCTTTGACCAAATTTTAAAAATCAAATTTGAAAAATAAGAATTATTTTTTAACATTTATTTAAATTATCTTTTTATTTAAATAATAAATATCCCTAAATATGAAACTCATATGAATATTTAATTATTTAATGGGAATTATCATTTAAATTATCTTTTTAGTTAAATATCACTAAATATTACTTATTCATTTACAATAACAAGGGTATTAATAATGTCAAAAATAATAATAATAATCTATTAAAATATTAAAATAATAATAATACTAATAAAATAATAAAATAATAAATAATAAATAATAATATTGATAATAATAATTTAAATACCCTATACTTTTTTTTACCATTATCATTTGAAATATCCCTAAATATCACTTATTCATTTACAATAACAAAGGCATTAATAATTTCAAAAACAAAAATAAAAATTAATAATAATAATAATAATAATAATCTATTAAAATATTAAAATAATATAAGAATACTAATACAATAATAAAATAGTAATAACGATGATAATAATTTAAATACCCTATACGTTTTTAGCCATTATCACTTGAATTATCTTTTTTATTTAAATATCCCTAAATATCTTTGCCTCTTACCCCTTATGTTTTTTTTTCACCAATAAATCCCATGAACTTTCATGACAAGGGATATTTAAATTATTTAAGAGGAATTATCATTTAAATTATTATTATTATTATTATTTACATTTTTTATTTTTGTTTTTGACATTATTAATACCCTTATTATTATAAATGAACAAGTGATATTTAAGGATATTTAAATTAAAAAGATAATTTAAATGATAATTCTCATTAAATAATTTAAATATTCATATAAGTTCATATTTAGGGATATTTATTATTTAAATAAAAAAGATAATTTAAATAATTGTGAAATCAATTGTTAAAAAATAATTTTTATTTTTCAAATTTGATTTTTAAAATTTGGGAAGAGGGGTATTTATGTCATATTATTATATTTTTTCCGGTTTGATACAATTATGTATATAATAAGGGTCCTTAGTGCAATTTGCCATGACAGAAAAATGGACGATTTTACTATTCCGTCGACTATTGGCAATTTATGAAAGTTCGGGGGGTTTATTGCCTAAAAAAAGTTTATAGGGCAACATGCGAATTCACTTATAATCGAGGAGACATTTGTGCCAATTTCTCTTATTATTATTATTAGGGTCTATGATATATCGGTTTTGATTAAGTAAATAAGTGTTCAATTTAGGGGTATAGAAAGTAAATTCAAATTTTCAATTATTAAATCATGCACTTTTAAATTTTAACTTGGGTGCGGATATGTCACTCATAAAAGTTAACAATACACCCATTTTTATAAGTACACCATGTCTAAAATGTAAAAAATAACTAAAATATAAAAAATAAATATTACTACAAACACCCATCATAATACTAATAGTACCTTCATTGAAATAAATATATTCATTTTAATACATATTATTTATAAGCAGTCTTAAATTATTATCACATCCGATTTATAAAAAAAAAATTCATATTATTTTTGGAATCAAATTACCTTTCAATGATGATCCAATTTAATTTTGGAAATATCTCAAATGTATGAGCCTTATAAAATGGAATATTTGGAACCGTATTTGAGGTCCAAAGATTTTCGATCTGGAATTCTCTTATTTATACAGCTATCTTAAAAAATAAAAAATTTATTGATATTTACGACGATCTTAAAAAAACTTGTTGATATTTATAGCTATCGTTAAAAAATAAATATTTTGTTTATTGATAGAGTTCATAACTATACATAAAAGAAAAAAAAACAATATGATAATCATGTGATGACTAAAAAGTTTGATACTTGAAATAAAATTATAGTTTAATTAAGGTTTATCATGAAAATTAGTCGTAAAACTTTTTTTTTTAAGTTAAGTTTTTTGTAAGGGAAAGAATCATTTTACCCCTATATTATGCCATATTGGTAAATCTCCCCTTGTATCTTGCTTATTGACAATTTTCCCCTATCAAAACAAAAGTATTCGTCAAATGCCCCCCTATCGTTACTTTTTCTGTTAAAATGAAAAATTCACCGTTATCTTGATAGGCATTATGGTAATTGTAACAAAAAATGGAGGGGACATTTCCCTCCATTGAAGTTTTTCATATCAGATAAATTGGTCCCTCTAGTTTCAATAATAGTCAGTCAACCCCCTGAAACTCGAAATATTAGTCAATTTACCCGTTCAATCAAATTAAAAAATAAAAATGCCTCCGTCCAAAATTGAGCCTTTAACCTTATGCAGAAATGCCACACACTCTAACCAATTAAGCTACTCTAGCTTGTTATCGAAGAATTGTTGATTTAAATGTATATATATATATATATATATATATGTATATATTTATATAATATAATTATTTTAAACATATTATATATCAATGGACTATTCGATTTACGAATATGGCATAATATAGAGAGAAAATGATTATTTCCTTTTTTTTAATAAAGAAATATAGTTGAAGATATGTGTGTAATTAATGAATGTATATAATATTTGTATTTGGTTTATTTATAATTAAAACAATGTCTTTATTAATAAATTTATATTGAGATATTTTAATAATTAAATTTTTTAATAAAATATGAACGAACCGATAAGTTTTAAGGGAATCAATATCTAACATCTTTCTAACTTTTAAATAATTAAATATATAGATATTTTAAATTTAAAAAAGTTCTATTAAAACTTGTGTCTAGCATTAAATTTTGTCAGTGGCAGTATGCAAATGTTTTCTCACTCCACTCTACTTTACTCTTTATTCCCTTTAAAAACAGATACCGCTCCCATTCCACTCTAGACCTCAACCTCTCTCTTTGCTCCAAACATTGCTTCACTTTTTTTGAGAAATCCATTCTTCGCCAAACTTTGCTGAAAATAAATTGCAAGCTGCAGAGGTTAGTCCTTTTAAATTTTAATAAGTTTGTTATCAATTTTTAGTTACTAAATATGCTAGTTGATCTCTTGTTCAATTTGGCAAAATGATATTCATTTAGAGAAAATTAGTTTTGAGTCAATTGAAAGCTTTTATGGTGGATCTGCAATTTTCACTGTGAATCTATAGATTTTAGGTGTTTATGTGAGTGTTCTTATTACAAAAATGAATTGGGAAACTCAGTAGTTTCAACTAGGTTGGGATTGCAACTGAGTTGGTCTCAACTCCGTTGCAAGTCTTTGACTACTGGGGTTGAGATGTCTCAGGTTTAGGGTATAGGGTTCAATTAACACCTATATCTATTCAGAATTCCGTGTAAAAAAACGTGTATGATCTCGTACATGATAATTTGAATATATATATATATATATATATTTGGAGATATAATCGACTATTTTATTATGTATTTGATAGGTATATTGCATGGATCAAGTTCGGTTTGTTGTTTTATACGGAAAATGGACTGATAGTAGTGGAAAGTTTAGATATGAATCAGGTAAGTCAAAAGCAGTTACATTGCCAAGGGAAACATCCTATCAAGCATTGCTTGAAACTGTATGCGGTATTATTGAAGTGGATTATCCTTCCAAAGCTATCTTCAAAATGGAATTCAATTATGTTGCACCGGAGGCTAAACCACCCATACCACCCATTGAGATTGTCGATGATGATGATGTGAAATTCTTCTTAGATGAAAATGCTAATGTGACCACGAGATCTCCATTATGTATCAAGTTTTCCAGTCTGGCTGATCAAATATCAACTATACAACTAGGATTTGACTTGTAAAATGTTTGTTTCTTCGTCTTGTGATAGCTGTTGATGGAATCTTTTTGAAATGTAAGCCTAAGGGACTATGGTCCTTTGGTCCATGTGAAACAAATTATTTTTCTTTCAAAGTTTCCATCTTTAATGATTTCATTCCACAACCCACCAAAGAAAAATAATAGCATTGACAGATTAGGGATCAGAATAATTTCTTGTATATTAGCATAACAAGAACTGTTTAAAATCTCCAAGTAATGCGTCAAATTAAAGGTTTAGATTTCTACTTCCGAGTGTTGAGAGATTTGGTAGCTTTTGAAGCCAGAGCTATTGCCTTGGCACTTGTATCTCCCATCATCCACTCCCTCTCTGCACGCCGCTGATGTTGCCTTGCATTTTTTGCTCGTTTTGGTGCCAAACGTGTGTCTCTTTCCACATAAGCAAGTCTAAATCTTTCGGCAATGGGTAACTCATTTGAGTTCACAAGTGATGAAGATGTGATCTTTGGTGTAAACCCACATACTGACCATGTTTGGGGATCGACATCCTTCACAAAGGGATCGTCCAATTTAATATCTGGAAATGCTTCCCTGGGAACTTCAAATCCTCTAAATCGAAAGGTGTTGGCTTGGGATTTACTATAATACGCGGGCACTCGGTGGATAACATCTCCGACGAATCTTGGTCAATCTTCGGCTGTCAAAGGAAACGAGCGAATGAGTTGCAAGAATGAAAAACATTATAAAGAGACAAGTTCAGTTCTTCCACTAGAATCAGGAACAGCTGGAATTGACATATAACATTAGCAATCCCTGATACTTGTTTAACAGTGTCGGACGTTAAAACTTGTTTTTGCCATGTATATAACATTTGAGCTCCTTGAAGGTCATACCTATGAGGGATAATGCTTATTTGTAAATAGAGAAATACTTTTAAGTAAAAAGAAACAGAAGATAAGCATAGAGCAATGCTGACTTCCATGTTATTAGTTTCTCGTTAGCAATAAGGCAGACAAAAAGTTCTGACTTCATATATATTAGATCAACAATTTCATTGCCCGGTAGTCAAAATACTTTGTTTTTGGATGAATTTTCAGTACAAGAGTAATTAAAGATTTCATGTTCTTGTAAGTGAAAAGATTACAGAGCATCCCAACCATTGTGTGGTCAGATGCAAACAATCACCTTGTGAAGTGAAGAATGTTCATATTATTGAATTGACCTAATATATAATAAAAAACAAACCCACTTACCCACACAAACCAGCGTAATGACTGTGCACCGAATCCAATCTCTGTGGTATCAAGTTCCTCCCAGGAATCTCCCTCCACATCATTCAGCTTTGGTTTCAATATACCCAAGCTTCTCCGTGCAGTGTGTTCGCTCCTTAGGCTCCCTCTGCAACATTAACTATGGTTCATTGCCTGTTGTGAGGTTTATATCCCTAGTCAAAACTTAATATCGACGCCAACTAAATCCAACATCATAGCATAACATACTACAATAGACCGCATAGGAAGTTTAACGATTACAAAATTAAAAACCATTTCTTTGCTTAAGAAGTCTCGTTTCCATATCTTATGGGAATCTGACAAAGTTAGGAAGTGCACACTAGCATGAAAGCTGAACTACAGCAAACTCAAGGTAGTTAAATAATTTCTAAACTTTAGAAGTGCTGACAGACGTAGAGTATCATACTTAGTTCTCTATTCGTGTGGAACTCTCTTGTATTGGTCTCTTTCTTGTACAACGCAATGCCATTTTCACAATATTAAGTAAGATTATACAACTAAAACGTGTACATATATCTCATGGAGTAAGATGACTGAGTAAAAGAGGGCTTAAGAATTTAGATGCTAATGCATAAGCATCTATCACGTTTTATTTATTTATCATTTCAAATTATTATAAAGTTTGTAAGTTTTGGTGATCAAAGGACAAAAGGTATGGAAAGACATAACAGCTACATATCCAAGAGCTCATATTTAGAATCCAAAAATTGTTTATTATGTTATGGGGAGAGAAATTACCCGCATCTCAATGTCTCCAAGGAATGGCAATGCTGTACAAGATCAGAAACGCCAGTAGCAGTAATTTTGTCACATCGGCTGCACTAAAACTGTGTCAATACAGCTGAAGATTTCCCAAACCAGAGTGGAAGTTTCTTAGCACAGTTATTCAGTTAACAACTATTACATGAAAAGCTGGAAAAAATTATCAATTAAATTGACAACAATTAAGAAAGAAAATGAAATTAAACATCAATCATCAATTACTTCTTGTGGAACTTTCAACAATGCAATAGGATTAAGAAGTATATACAAAGGAATTTCAGGTACAGGGTCATTAGGATCCACCAATCTACATTGTTCATTGATAAAAGAAAGTGCTAAAGTTATTATTGCTCTTCATACATATCGCCAATGAGATCATCACCAACTTTTTCTTTTCAAAAATTAAGAAAAAAAAAAGTTCTTTTCTGCTTAGAGGCTTGATGAAAAATAGAGAATGTAAAAATATAGTTTATCCAATTTGTATCATCGGTCCATTTCTGCCATATACAATGTTCATGGAACTGTGAGAAATATGATTAGTACTTATCCTAATTGTTTAGCTTATCTTTTTACAAAACAAAATCGAATTACCTGTATCATAAAATTTACATCCTATATCTTAACTGTTTGTTACTGTTGCGACCTTGTAATTAACTTGTCTTGATTTAAAATAAGAGAAAAAGAAGAAGAAGAATTATGTACCTTACATCCACTGCTCTCAGAGATTTGCACATTTTGGCCACTATCACTAAACCAGAATCAGAAATGTCTGAACCAGAAATGTCAAGAATTTCCCACGAACTATCAGCTAATGCAATGATAACTTCGTCATTTAGTAACTTCCTCCTTCGGGCAATTGCGGCTATTGCCATCTGTCACACAGTGAAACAATTTCAAATGTTACGAAAAACAAATAAAACATTTCTCAAGCGGAAGTTTGGACGTAAAAGTTTAAAACATTTGAAATTGCAATAAACAAATTCTTCTAGTATTATAACTGCCTCAGATGTCTCATCAAACTCAGCCTAGTCTATGGAGACCACATATAAAGACCAAAAAGAATCCTCTCGATCTCACTACAGAGTTTAAAACAAAACAATAAATCCAAAATTACGAAATGCACATAAAAACTATACCAGTCAAACAACCTTAATATCAGCTGGAAAGTTGACTGCAATCTCACCCAAATCTACAATGATGTCCTCCAAATGTTTGCCAACAACTCCGAGACACAAGGCAAGTAAACTTGGAGGTTTTGCCTTCCCACGAAATACTCCTGTAATCGACAAATTCAACAACAGTCAACAAATAAGTTCCCAAATTTACAACTACAGTTCCAACAACCAATCAAGTAAGATTATACTTTCATTATATTACCCACACAATTCACATTAGTGCATGCGTACAAACATACATACGTGCAATTTAATTCGAAATACTATTCGAGGAGCTAAACCCTAACGCCTAATTTCATTTCGAAAAAGCCCCAACAAAATATAAAGTAGAAAAGAGAACTTTAATCAAGCTGAATCCATAGTTTCTAGTAAGAACGAAAACGGCAACATATTCATATCAATTTTTATCTTCCCGGGTCATTTTCCTTTACTTTCTCAGCAGCCAAACAGAGCATATCATTCACTAACATGACAATATTACATATAAAAACATAAAAACAATCAAATTCCTATATTTAACCTCCAATATTGTTTTACACAATAACAAAACCATTCAATTGAAGTCAATAAACATACTCTAAACTCAAATAATTCAATCAATTTTCAATCTTTTCAGGACATATAATCATAAAGAGAGAGAGAGAGAGACTTACTGGGATTCAAATCGAGTTTGTGCAAAGAAGCTGTCAGGTTTTTACAAGCTTTGTTTTTTTCAATCAAATTAGGAAAAACTTCGTTTTTACCAGCCTTGGTTTTTTCCATCAAATGTACGAGAATCTCTGCAAAAAATTTCGTGAATTATTATTGTAATGATGAAATTTTCTGGTGTAATTCGACAGCCAGACATGAATATTCAATAATTTGAACCGTTTTATAGAGGTGGGGGAGGAGTTTTTGTGAATTTACCAAAAAGACATTGAGGTCTTATAAGTAATGAGCTTATTTATTTAGATTTTCGATAATAATAATAATTAAAAATTGCAATAAGTTTTCTGCTATAATTGCAAAAACACCCCTAATCTTGTTTAAGTTGTTTTAAATAATTCTTTATTTTAAGATTTAGATTTAAAAAAATGTGTTTGAGAAATATTGTTTTACTGCATTTTAAAAATTATAAAATTGTTCTTGCTAAAACAAAAAGTGTTTTTCATCTAAAAAGATAAAATTTCAAGGAAAACTTGAACGAAACAATACATAACACATATTTATAAATATTTCGTCAATTATATATAATCAATCTTATACAATAATATTATATATATATATATATCATGTTTTGATAATTTTTTCTTTTAAACTGGAGAGTTAATTTTATAAAATTGTCAAAATGCAAGGTTTTGATCAAATTATCCAAACATAAATTAAAAACGCTTTTTGGTAAAGGAGGAAACATTTCAACACTCTAATTTTGGAATATAAATTTGACACTAGGAGAAAAACACAATTGGGATGGTATGTGTACACAATTGAAAGTATACTATCAATTATATATTTATTTTTCCAAACACTTATCGTATTTTGAGCAGAGGTTTCGTAGAAAAATAACTGGATCATATAAATTTTTCTTTGAAATTAGAAATTATTTTTGAAAATTAATCAAAATTAGAGGGACATCTTGGTAAAGTGACGATCTCTCTCTGTCCCCATGGACCCCATGCTTGAAATTCAAGTTTCAAAGGCCGGCCTTTTGTTCTGTTCGTTTCAGTTCAGTTAAAAAATAAAAAAAAAATCGCCATCTTTCACAGCAACACCACCACCAACCGCCGAACGACGTCGTTTTCAGTGAAATGGTGAAGAGTCTACTAGGCGGCGGCGGCGGCGACAAGAAGCTTCCATCGGATTTAAACCAAGTGATCGATCTGCTGGACCGCCACTGCTTGGCTCCCGATGCCTCTCTCATCTCCAAATCCGCCTACCACGATCTCCAACTCGTACATTAACTCTCTAAACTTCGCTTCTTTTTTGTTCTTCAATTGAATTTCTAGTTGTATCTCTCATTTGTTGTAACTATTGGATTTTTTATTTTTTATTTTAAATATATTTTTGTAATTAAGTCTCGAATTATAATTTATTTATCGATTCGTTTTTGCAGGCAAGAGAGGAAATGTCTAGAGAAAGGCTGCGGTATTTAGAAGCCATGGTAATTTAAAAAAAAAAACATTTTTTTTTAATTGATTGTGTTATTTCTGCTATTGAGTTGGTATTTATGATATTGAAGTAAATTGGTAAAATAATTTTCACTATTGTTCATGTTCGGATAATGTACACTGATATTGTAGTGAAGCAATTAATGAAAAAGGTTTCACTGATTGTTGTTAGTCTATGTATTTACTATTAATTTGTGACATTGTTGTTGTGGGTGGGGTTTGGGGTTGATGTAGGCGATATACAGCGAGGCGATTGCTATGGTGGAAGGATATCAGCAGGCTGTTTCGGTTGCTAATCTTGGAGGCATTCGTGATGTTCAGGGACTGTTCTCACAGCTTGGTTTGAAGAACTCTCCTCAGGTTTTGATATCTAAAAACGTATTCTTAGTTTTGTTTTTTCTTGAATATATATTTATTTTGTTAGGGAAAGTGTGATATTCAATAATAGTGTTATAGTTTTAATATTCTTTGTTTGTGTGACACAAATAGAAAGCCTAAGATTTCATTAATTCAGTACTAGTGTATGATGCATTCTCGATGAATATAAACCAAGTTTTTTCAATAATGTAGATTATGTGATATAAGTTATGTATAAAAGGCTGTTGCAGATGTCATGTTTAGCAATAATTGTACGCAGTGCTTGATTATCAAGATTGAGAGAAACTTGTAATTTGAGTACAGATTTTAATACGAATAGCTTTAATAGGTTAAATTATGCGAATTAAAGTTGTCAAGTAATATGAAATAATTATGAATTCATGCATTGTACATTTTAGGCTTATGAGACTCTAGAGCACCGGTTGGTTGTTGCAGAAGCAGCTCAGAAATTAAGGCTTCCACTAATATCAAAAGATGGTGAAGTTCTTGAGGATGAAATTGAAAAATGGAGTACAATGTCACGAAGTTCGCTTGATAGTACAAGTACCAGTGTCACAATCGGTTCAAGTTCTAACTCGTTAAGCTATACCAGTGGTTCTATGAGCAGCACCTCAGTTACAAACAGTGCCCTTAATGCTACTGATGCCGAGCCTGGAGTTGGTGGTGTTCCTAATCGCTTTCTTGGCATAACACCAGGTTATCTATGGCAAACTCAACTCCAACAAACACCATTATCTATGGTATGATAAGCTCTAGCAATTACGAAATATGAGGTTTTCTTAATCCGCTATATATTTTTCATTTCATTATTTTCTAATGTCGTGGTTGTTTTCAAATTAAGGAAAGCTTTTCTTTATTAATACGGAACATGGAACATCTTGTAGGATATGGCAGAATACCAGAATTCTGTTTCTTGTGAGATTGAGGCTCGTCTAAAATCTAAATGTGAAAAGTTAGCTTGATGCCTTCATTGATGACATTGGTAGTCTCATGTAACCTATCTCTCCGTCTGCTTTTTCCTTTCCTCTGTATGTGCCTTTTGATTGTTTCAGTGACATATAATTGTGTTTTTGTTATCTATGTTAGGTGACAATTAGCCCTTCCTTCTTATCAGCCTGGGAGAAATTTCATATTTTCAGTTTATTTTGCTTGAGACCGTAGATATGAATGTTCACCGCTATTTATGATACAAGTAATAAACGGCCAGATTAACTATGGTACTGAATAATTAGGCTCATCATTGGCTTGTGGAATGATTTAGGGGATGGGTACCTGACCTTGACACATGGATGACTGATAGTCTGATACTTAAATTTCATAGTTCAACAAGCAGCTGTTTAGTATTTACCGGCCTATATAATGTACAGTGTTATGAGCTTAACGTTAAGCTTCCTTTGCTATTATAGATTCGTCTTCTGGTAATCATGCGTCAAGTGCTCGTCTTCCAGAAAGGTTAGAGTTATTCTTTTCATTGTAATTTTTATGCATCATTCTTTGGCATGGGATGTCGGCCATGTGCTGTTATATTAGAACTTTTATAATTTTCACATGCTCTGCATGGAATTGGTCACTCATATTCTACTATCAGGGTTAAGGTGATAATTGAAGAGATTGAAAGGGAAGAAGCAGCTTTACAGGAGGACCTCTACTCTGCAGATGCAAAATTTGCAGAATATTACCATGTGAGTGAAGGGAATGTCGTATAGTTTATTTTTATTTTGCATCTTAATAAATGTGTTATTTGCAAGGATATGTGGCTTATGAAATAAAATATTGTCCTCAAAAGGTCTTGGAGCAAATACTTGGAGTGCTGATTACACTTGTTAAAGATTTGAAGTTGGAACATCAACACAAATATGTAAGTATTCCACGTTGCAAATATGCAGTAAATATGCAATAAATATTATACGCATTAACGCTTAGTTTAATTTGGTTTCTTTTCTCCTCCAAGTCGTTTTTAAACTTACCGTCTGAATGTTGTACAGGACGAACTACAAAAAACTTGGTTGTGTAAAAGGTGTGAGACCATGAGTGCAAAATTAAGGTTAGTTGAAATTGTTGCTTACTTTTCGGTTGTTTCTTTTGACGTTATATGCTTCTCAACTAAAACCATGAAATCACATGTGGCTTGTTTAGTGCTGCATTAAGTTTTCCGATTAGTGTTTTGTAATATGTTTGTTACCTTGTTATAGAGTTCTGGAGCACGGTCTTTTGCTTGCAACTTATACACAGGAATCGTTACCAGCCCTGCATAAAATAAGGTACTTAACAAATAAGCTCTCAATTGTGTATATACGGTTTCTGTTTCGCTTCTAGGATTTTGATCAACCTTCTACTTTTGCCAGGAAATATCTTGTCGAGGCTACAGAAGAAGCTTCAGTTGCATACAATAAAGCGGTTTGTTCCATTCCTCGTGTTTTAGTGTCCAAATTAATTGCATTATTATTTACGGGATTTATAGAGTAGACTGCGAAATCATAACTGGCCCCTGTCAAGCTTTGTTCAATTATTCGATTTGCTTGTCAATATGTTACCAGGTCACACGTCTTCGTGAGTATCAAGGCGTAGATCCCCGTTTCGATACAATTGCAAGGCAATACCATGACATTGTAAAGGTAAAACATCAGCGTGCTAACAGTACTTTTCTCACTCAGTCCCTACAGCAACTCATACTAAGTAACGTTTCTCTACAGAAATTGGAAAACATGCAATGGACAATACACCAAGTCGAAATGGACCTCAACCGTCTACCAGATCGCTCAAGCACGTAAAATTTCGGTTTCTACTTCACCAGCCTTTCGTACTGTCGAATTCGATCACCTGCCTGTTGTTTATTTGTTTTTTTCTCCCTCACAGCATGCTCTCCTTATATTGTGCCATATTTTATGGTGTAATGAAAATGAATGATCAGTCTTGTTTTAATTGAGTAAAAACAGCTATAGTTTGGGAATGTTAGTGAAATGACCATTTTAGCCTTACAGCTAAAACACAAAAATCTCATGTCTTCTCTTCAGTGATTGATTGTAGTTGGTTCATGCATCAATTCTTTGAAACCAAACACATGAACCACATGCTAACCGGGTCAACTTGTCCCGGTTCACTGTCCCGGATCTCTCGGATATGGATACAAATGTGAAAAGATTTCGGCTAATAGTTATTCATGCTGCCAAACAGGTTCTATTACAAGTCATTAGATTCTAATCCGATGGTCCACAAAAATCAAAAGTTTACAAATTAAAAAAATGATTACTCTTATAAATATCTTGCTATTATACAAAGCTGTTACGTTGTTAAATTTTGACAATATAAATTATGCAATTGTATATTTTAAAAGGATCTGATTAGAGAATGACCGATTACCGAATATTTAGAAATTATATTATTTTTTTTGTTTAAAAATTATGGTCATAAACAAAATGTTCAAAAACACAATTTTCACTATTTTATATCTTTACTTGATTTTGAAAATATAAATAATAAGTAGATAATATTATATTCGTGTAAGAAAATGTGTCAATTTTCTTCAAAGAAAGAAAAAAAAAATGCTAATTAATTAGATGTGGACCAAAATGCTTTGCTTATCTATCTGGATTCTTCTAGTCCCACTTAGATCATGCCACGCACTTGTGGGACCCACTTTACTTTGCACCGAATTTTCCTTCTCCGTGTGTGCGTTCCTAGTACGCGTCGTGACGTGAGAGAATTATATAATAATATCCACGTCGGACGATTTGGACCGTCCACGTGTCGCCGACTTATTCCTGATCCACTGTCTTCCTCTACTATAAATACCCACCAAAATGACTCTACAATATTTCATCGGATTCATTAACAGAAATTCTAGAGCTTTCCTTCCTCGAAACTTCCAAGGTGAGTTCGAGAGCTTTTCTTCCTTTCTGGGTATTGATCAGTTCGATTTTTTCTATCTGGGTCTTGATCAGTTCGGTCTTTTGGTTCTGGGTTTGGATCCAAGTGGTCTATCTTTGGATAATTGGTTGTGATGTTGGTTTTTTTAAAAGAAATTTTCTTTTTATGATGTTATGATGGTTTCTTGCAACCTTGAATACATGTTTGGTGGTGTCTTGTTTCTGCTAGCTCTGTTCTTGCATGATCTGGCTATTTTTTATTTCTTTTTCATATTGGTTTTGATGAATTTTGTGTTTTTCAAGATTTTTGTAGTTCGACTTACAAATGATATGAAAGGTTCGGTTGTAATGAATTTCCAGTGATGGGTTATGATTTTTGGTTTTGTTTCTACATTATCACGATGTCTAATTGATATATAAGAATTAAGAAGTCTTTTTATGTGATTTCAATGTGTTCATGTCAATGTTTGAAAACGAATATTTTGATGATCTATGTCTAATTTATGTTTTTTTGTCAAATTTTAGACCTCTAAGTGCAAACAGATTTGATATTTCCTTTTGGGAGTTTTCAAGTTTTGTTTTTGATTTCGTAACATGATTTCAATGTGTTAGTTTCAATGTTTCAGATTCAATTATATGGATGATCAATCTCTAATTCATGTTCTGTCTGATATCATTGTCTTAATGTCGATTCTCAGTGCAAACAGATATTTTTTGAGAGTTTTCAAGTTTTGTTTTTGTTTTAGTAATTAATTTGTTACACTATATTGCAATTGATTTGTAGGAGTGTGTGTTTAAAATGATTTCAATGT